>JAFVLL020038476.1:0-26294 GCA_021397915.2 Tor tambroides | reverse complement strand
CTGGTTTGATTCCATCACGAGTGTTTGTTGACTGTGCACCTTTAAATAAACACCTGACGTTTTACTCACCTGTGTGTTCGACTGATTCCGTTACATCTCCATAGACATAATGATTTTTATACTTTGCAAACTGTATATTCTATTCCCTATCCTACCCATGAATTTAACTCTTAGGGAAAACATTTTGGGCATTTGGGCTCTTATGCATTTATTTGATCAAAAATACAGTAAAAGCACTAAAATTGTGGAATATTTTTACTAATTCTTATAACTTTTTTATATTTGAATATATTTTAAAAAGTAAATTATTCCTGTGATGCAAATCTGAATTTTTCAGCAGTCATTAATCTAGTTTTCAGAGTCACATGATCCTTTAGAAATTATTCTTTAATGGTGACATAGTTACACATTATATGTCCTTACTACAGTAATAACAGTAAATTATGCACAATTGACCCTTCGCAGGGAGCTTGACTTGACAGGCGATCTGTCCACCAACCAGACAGGAGAGTAGATTAACATTGGTGGACTTGAACTTGAACAACGGTGAAACAAGATACCTTCTGATGTTCATTCGTGTTTATTTTGCACTATAACTAGTAAAGAGGAAGAGATGATCGCTTCAGGTGACGCTTGAACTGAGGCACAACAGTGATCTGTCACGACACATCAAAGAGCCACAAAATAGTATTTATTGTTTGGATTGCCTGAAAAATGCATGAGTACATGAGAGTGGCATGACTTGTCGGACATAGCAACAGTAACTAAGGGGGACAGGTCTTTGCGAAGGGTCAATTGCATGAAACTGACCCTAAACCAAAACCTTAACCCTACAGTATACCTGTAGTTAAATATTTATTTGTGAAATTAAACTCTAATAACATCATTTTAAAACAAAGTGTAAGCAAATTCTGATTGCATCTTTCATAGACAAGGTAATACTAGAATGCATTGCTATACAAAAATTTAAACTTTTTTGACTTTTCAAAAATTGAAATTGTTAATCCAAAATGTCAAATAAAACGGCATTGTTTTCAGTACTGTAAAGTATAAATAGAAAATCTATAAAAATGTCAACTTCTCAACTTTAAAAACTTTAAACTTCACAACTTTGTCACATCGCAACTGGTTGCTTTTACTTATGTATTCAGAAATCCCCAGCTGTCAATGCTTGATACTCTGCAACTTCTAGAGATAAAGCTGTGACACCCCAAAAGAAATTCTATTAAGATGGTACACTGGAAGATAAAATGTAGAAACCATTTTGACTCTGAAATTGCTAGTAAGTCTAACAATTAATTGCAAAGAAACAGCAAGTAACACATACAATTTTGAAGTACTGTAGAAAGACTGAAATAGTGTTTTCTTGTAAAACATACTCCAGTAATCTTTTTTTTTTATTTACAACTTAGGAGCTTGAACGAGAATTCCAGACTGTCCTTGTGAAGCTCCTTTACTGGACAGCAGGATGAATATTACAGTCCTGTAATCTTGGTGACATGTGAAGTTCATTGTGTAGAGGGTGTTTGACTGTCTCCTGTTTTGTGGGCAGAGATGTGGAACCAGCACAGCATCTCTACTGCCAACTGATACTGTACAAAGAAAAAACAGTATTGTAATTCAGTGCCCAGAAGTTGAGTATGTGGGGTTTGTGAGGGCATGATATGTCAGTAATTGTATGCATCTGAATCTGGAATCTGTGTATTTTATGTAGTATGCAATTTTATGGTTGGTATGTAATTAGTATGTAATAATTATGTAATTAATATGTAACTCATGCACCACTATAGCACCAAATGGAAATGCCCATGAAATTTCCAAACAGAGTTCTCAAACAGTCCCCTCAACCAGTTACTGTTATGCTAAGCTAATAGGCTAAGCTGTTAGATTGCTAACTGAAGGTTAACTGAAAACACAAAGAAGTTTAGGTTGTTTAGATATAGTTAGTGCAGTTATGGCATCTAACTGGGGAAACTAACCAGCCAAACCCTGGTTCAGACATACTTAACATACTTCACACCACTGGCTGAGCAAGAATTTGTCAGGCAGCTCAAAACAAACAGAAATTATCTGAAAGTGCCTACGAACCAAAGTAGTTATACCCTTCAGGAAATCAACCTATAAATGACTTAAGCCTTTTAAAGGATGTCAGTCCAAATCCCATTTTTGTGCATATCCCTTTGGAATCTGATCAAGTTTAGCAAGAACAGCAAAAAAAATCCTATGAAATACGATTTTTACAAATCTGTTTCATACAAATGCAATAAGAAACACAACACAACCGTAGTAACCAATACAGATATAAAACAAAAGAGCATCATGGCACACACAAATCAGATCTGAACATTTGAACAGTCAATAATTTGGATCAGATTCCAATCCCATACAAACATAAAGCAATCAGCTGGGTGGGGCAGATAGCCAAATATTTTCCTTGAAATTTTGATTATCTGAAGGTGTTTGAGCGCTGTCTCAAATCTATACTGTTGTCCTTTCAGCCAGAGCAACAGAGGGAGCTCACAGACAGAAAACCAGAGTAATAATGTGTTATATGAGTAAAACAGACTATATGTAATTATGACCTAAGCGGATACAGAAGTCTTGTATCAACAAAGACACAGGGAAGAGATAGAACAAATATAAAGTTCTCCAAGCGCTCTCTGGTATTTTCATAAGAATAAAGTCTATTTATTATGTCAATGGTTTGCATATGAAGCCTTTAACATCGCATATAATAAAGTTCTGCCTCATAGGGTCAGAATTCCCATCGGATCACAATCGTAAGTTATTCCAAACACTCACTGATGTCTTAAAATGAGGTTTGTAATTAAAATGGTTTTCAGAGTCTTAAATGTCTATGCTAGTTGGTAATTTGACAAGAAGACATGGGAAATGAACAGTGGTGCTGACCGTCTCTCGAATAAACTCTGCCTTTTTTTCATGAGTACTCTTCAAAGCCCCAGTTGAACTGCTTTGGATCAAGGTATTCCAAGGAAGCCCAGAGGAATACCTTTGGATAAAGGCCATAATCTTACTTGTATCTGACTTTGTATACTAAATTGGACTAGGAAAATGTATTTTAACATAGAAAAAATATTTCCCATTCTCTCATTATTCATGAAAAACAAACCCTTTGAATATTAATAATGTTTGCAGTTACCTGTTGCCTCAGAAGTGATTATGATGAATGTAAATGTACTACATAGAGTACTACTTTATCAATCCAATGCAGCTACTGATGCAAAGTACCAATTTCCCTCAGGATAACTAAAGGGTTTGTCTTCAGATGTTCCTATTCTGATCAAATCCTTAAACACACTCATTTCCCATCTCACACAGAATGATTTGTAACCAATTTCCCTTTTTTTTATTTTGCCCGCAGCAATAATGAAAAATACAGAAGCCACCGTTGTTTCCACGAGCAGATAAACCCGATCCAAAGGCAGCAGAACTGTTCCAGCAAGACCCATCCTGTCAGAGCACAAGACGCATTCTGGTCTCTTTCATCGACAGCCGATTAGCTAATGGTGAAGTTTGCTTGTATTAGCAGAATAATTATCAAAGCGTTCCCCCTAACTGAGCATTGTGTGAGCGTGGTCCGGACGAGCTCCCAGCGGGCCTGCGGTTTGACAGCTCCCATGAATCGTCAGGCTACGGCTCCGGGCCTCACAGCTTTAAACAGCCTCTTCTTACAGAAATAATCTACCTCCCCTCCAGGGACCCTCCTCAACAGATACTGCTAAATTGTGTGGGGCCATGTACACCATTCAGCCTGTGCTCTTTAAAAACGAGTTCATGGAATATTTAAAAATATCTTTGTCTTAGATGAAGCACCTCTACCATTTTCTCAGATGCTTGCCGCTCTCGGGTCCCGAGGCGCTTTCCTGCTCTAAATAACTGCTTGCATCTTAAAATATTTAAAGTCTTAATACATGTGATGGTTACATTAGGGACGCGTCGAGCGAGAGAGAAGCCTCCGACACGTTCGAGTTCAAAAACTTTTAATTCATCTAGCTGGGCATTTATGGTGCCTGCTAGCATTTGGCTGTCATGCATTTTGTCCCAGTAATTTGTCATGCCATTTAAGTCGTGTTTAATAATTCTTAATACCGCTTCTCCCGCCGAGCTGACGTGAAAGGCTGTCTTGTTGTGAGGTTGGTAGGTAGCTTAAGAGCAATTAAACTTGTCAGAGTGTTGTTTGAATACAGTTAGGCCTGAATGTCTGCAGTCTCGGGATGAATACGTCAAAAGTTGAGCTGCTTTATGAAATCAATCAGAATATAGCAAAGCCTCCGTGTTGCTTAGATACTGGGCTATGTATATTCTCTCTGCTTGATGCTAATATTCTCGCAGCTTGATGTTAATAACAATGTTCATTTCTAAGTTTTCTACTGCAGTCTTATGCTATGTTTTGACCATTAGTGCCACTACAGCTTATGTAAACATTGTGAAAGTGGGAATTTGTCATAAACTTCCTGGCAATCAGTAAGATAATGTGTGGAATATTCCAGGCTTTTAAGATAAGAAACCAATGACAAAACTCTGATTATCTGATGATAGTACACATGTCCTGTCATCTATAAGATGCCATTTTAATAGTGTTAGCTAACACATTCCTTGCCCATTATACCAAAACTGAATCTGGGAATTGTGATGGTTTTTTTTTTATTTTAAAACATTTATTTTGGCAATTTGGACTCAAACTCGGGACGCCCAAAGCACAACGGGGCTACATGTCAGCACGCTGCCAACAAGGCTATTGGTGCAGACTAATTGCATTTTTTAAAAGTTTTGTGTACAGATGACAATGTTGTCAAAATGATCCCCGTTCACACAGATCTGTGTAAACAACTAAAAGTGCTGTATTATGCATGCCAGGCCAGTAGTTCACGATATGACTTTGTAAAGAAACACAGCACACCTGTGCACATACCTATAGACTGATCATGTAACACGTATGCTGCTGACATCACCGTTTTCACAAATTTGTGTATTTGTAGTTTACAGGGAGACAATAATAGTATCATTTTCAAAAACATGCACCTTGAAACCTGTTTTCAAAAGGTTGTATTTTTAGGCCCCAAAGACACTGTTGTTGTGTAAATGAATGACCAAAACACAAAAAGATTTCTGTTTTTAGTTGAAAATGGTGTTGTGTCAAGACTGTGACCTGAAGAGTGTCAAGTCTAAGACTAAGTCCAAATTGAGTCCATGACAAGACAAAGACCATAAAAAATGGTGCAAGTTTGGTCTTGAGGACTACAACATGTTAAGTGTGTAATTGGTGTTTTGTAATTTATTTTTTTATCAAACTCATGCTGCCACAGGAAGTAATGGGAATGTAATTTGATTTATCAAATCAGCAAAACAAGTAGTATTTACTGGCTTCAGAAAAGCTTCATTCGTTTAGGCACTGTTACAGTTTTAAAAGTATCGATTTGGCACCAGTATCGTAAAAAAAAAAAAAAAAAAAAAAAACCTAACGATACCCAACCATAACCCTCATGTCGTTCCAAACTCATAAGACCTTCGTTCATCTTCAGAACACAAATTAAGATATTTTTGATGAAATCCAAGAGCTTTCTGACCCTCCATAGACAGCAACACAACTACCACATTCAAGGCACAGAAAGGTAGGAAGGACTTCGTTAAAATAGTCCATGTGACATCAGTGGTTCAACCTTAATTTTATGAAGCTACGAGCTATGAAGCTACTTTATGAAGCTACTTTTTGTGCGCAAAGAAAACTAAAATAACGACTTTATTCAACGATTTCTTCTCTTCCGGGTCAGTCTCCGCCGCCATTCACAAGAGTACCACAACATTGTTGAATAACGTTATTTTTGTTTTCTTTGTTCACAAAAAGTATTCTTGTAACTTCATAAAAATAAGGTTGAGCCACTGATGTCACATGGACTATTTTAACAATGTCCTTACTACCTTTCTGGGCCTTGAACGTGGTAGTTACGTTGCAAATATCTTAATTTGAGTTACGAAGATGAACGAAAGTCTCATGGGTTTGGAATGACATGAGGGTGAGTAATTAATGACAGAATTTACAATTTTGGGTGAACTATCCCTTTAAGGTCATATTTACCAATGGGCGAAATGCAGTCATCTCAATAGGAATCTGTGTGATTCAAAACTTCACGAGGGACTGTGAGGTGTATGTGGAGTTCGCATTGAATTCAAGTTTGTTGTACTTTAAACATGCAAATTCACTGTTTACCAATATTGCTTGTTTGAAAGAAACATCTGAGTAAGTTGTGCTTCGTGCATCTTATACACATCGACAATGGATCTATTTCCGCAAAATTTTACTGAAGATTCACTGATGTGACGGTGCATTTAGAGACCTGCTTGGAATTTACTTAGAATTCTCAAGATGTTTATCCATTGATCGTAGGCAAATATGATGCTTAAAATAGAACATCATGGTTTCCAGATGATGCACCTTTTTTCGCAGACATTAGCAAAATGGGTTTACTCACTGTGTTGATTCTCTCTGATAAATTTGGTTTCTGGTTTTGTCTTAATTGGTTTTCACGGCTATCTCTTAACCACCGTTTTTGACATCATTGATGATCCATTTCTGCTGAGCACATGGGAAAAGTTTTGTAGTTGTACGCTTTCAAGTTGTACTCATTTGGGAGGGAAACAGCTTGTGAAATCTGCTGATATTCATCGTCAGTATGGTTTCACACATGGGGGGGCCGTGTTGGAGACGTCTGTGAAGACATTTGATTTATCTATAAAAAGAGAGTTGATGGATGCTATTTGTGTCTTAATGTGGAAAAACTGTGTGATGTACAATTTCATTTAGATTTAATAGTGGATTTGTGAGGTGATATAATAAAGTTGTGGAGTATTAAAAATCTCACAATCTTCTGATCTTTAAACATACTTCCTGTTAGATTCATTTTGAAAATTAAAAGTCTGTTTTCATTCTCTCTTAGACTTGGTTTTCTCAGTGAAACTGAAATAAACCTTTTCTGTGGTAGATGAATAGCAAATGATCAAAGTCATGTGAAACATGCTGTAGTTTAACCTGACATTCATTTCTCATGACAGTATCTCTAAGGGTTTACACTGCTCTCTAATGTGCAGATTCATAGTACACATGTATATAAACACAAGTAATATAAAAAAGTGTATTAATATTACAATTTATAATTTACATGAGTATTTTTCAGTAGTTAAGTTGAATTAGATTTTTTTTTTTTTACAAATTCAAACTTTACTGCTACTACTACCACTACTATTAATACACTGTTTAAAAAAACAACTTCATCTTAATACAGTACATTGTGTTCTGTTTTTACTGATTTTTTTTACAGAGTAAAATATTTCTAAATTTATATTCTGTTAAACTTTCACATATCTCAATTTGTATTAGATTATAATTGTATATGGTGATAATGGTGATATGGTGTTTTAATGATAAATGAGGTATGGTTGTGCTTCATGGTGCAGTGAGTGTACTTGTGTCCTCAGGTAAAGGCATGAACTCAAAGCCTTTGAAGAAGAATTTCTTCAACTGCTTCTCAGAGTGAATGAAAAGCAGACCTGTCTTCTGCCTCACTGAAGGAGGCTTGAAAGAAACTTGTGTTCTCTCACCTCCACTTACTCTATACTGTCTCATATATACCCCTAATGAAAATTCTTTAGATGGCTTCATTTTATTTCTGTTTGTGTGCACAGGAGCTTTAACAAGTGTGCCTTGTGTGCCTCTATCTCACCCTTTCCCAAACACTCTCTGTCTTTCAGTCCCTGGGGTTCCTTTCAAAGGCAGATAGAGAAAGAAAGTGAGATTGAAGATGTTGCCCTTTTCAACAGTTGAGAACAGTATGAATGATGTTTACATGAACACATAAACAGAACATGATCATTTATTCATATGTAAACAAATTTAATTGCTTCAGCAGCCTCATAGCAGCAATAATGTCAAAGTTTCAAGTTAATGAACTAAACAATGAATGCTCTTTTTTTGCTATATACAGTAGGAATGCCTATTTAAATCAAATACTGTGGATCATTCCAAAAAAGATGAAAACTAAAGTCAAACAATGCAAAAATAAGGGAAAAAAAGTCTACACATAATGTGGATTGCGCCTAATTGTCCTGAAAACAATGTCATGTTGCAATAAAAAAAAAATAATAATAATAATAAAAAAAAAAATCACCAGGTTTAGTTACAAACCGGATTTGACTATGTGCCTTAGGAATACCTCCATTCCCAAAAGTTATTAAAAATGCACTGTAGTATATCTGCTTATGAAATTATGAGCTCTGAATTGGGCTGACAGTCCCTGCTGCCGAAAAAGACCTCGATTAGAGGAGAGCAGTCCATTAACAAGGTCGTGTGCAATGCGTCTGCTCTATATCACATTATTCTTCTGCCAAAGCACATTATTAATCAGTCTGCATGGTGCGTGAGGCTGTAACTCTGTGTTGTGATTTCTCTTTACCCAACAGGCTTTCAGTTCTCTGATGCTGTTGTAGCTGGAAATACTTGGAATACAGATGGCTGTAAAATAACACATCCTGTAAAAGAGAATGAAACAGGCCTTTAATCTTGGTGTTGTAGACAGTAAACCCTCCTTCACATGTGGCGCCTTAAACTTTGCAGTTGTCATGAAAATCAGGGTGAATCTTGTTTTCAATTCAACTTTTTTTCATGTGATACGCATTATTGTGATTCATGTGTAAGTTGCAACATGCAGGCTCATCTGAAAAGCTTGTAAAAGTCCAATATCATACCTATACATTCAGTAAAATTCACCGCAATTTCCAGTTTAAATCAAGAGTAGAGGCAGTAAAACACCAACTACTTGTATTCAGTTTCACACAAAATATGTTTACAGTTGCAGATTATCGATTAATAAAGACTTATTTTTGCATGGTTCCTTGCACAATACTATGTTTTGATCTCAAAAGACTTTAACCACAGTTCATGGCTTGTAAACTAATATATATTGATGTTTTCATTATGTAACCAGCTCCATATGTACAGCTTTTCTGACAGAGTAAACTTGCTCAGTAGCTCACCTAGTACAGCAATGCACTTATACAGAGTGCTCAGGTACGAGTCTCATGAAACGAAAGTCACAACGAAAGAGCTCAAAGACTTGCAGAAGCAAGTTTAACGGAATGGTTGCTTCAGCATTTTTATCTCGCACTATTAAAATGAAAGGTTTCAAAAGAGGTTATATGCAATAGAAGTACCATTTACGGTTCCCCCAAAGTAGGCTATGTTTCAGTGAACAGTCCTTGAACGAACCTTTTTTTTCTTAAAGAACATTTTAAGAAAAGAAAATTTTTCCACTATAAAGAACCTTTTGTGCAATGGAAAGTTTCCGTGAGTGTTAAAGGTTCTTCATGGAATCATAGAAACCAATAAAGAACCGTATTTTTTCCAAGTGCAGGCACATTTTTCCAATGAGCCTGGGTTGGTAAATACATGTATGCTACCTCTTTACATCAACAACTTTTTGTAAATTCTTATTATTTTTTTTATTTTTGTGACATATATGATGCTTATAAGACTTCTGTCTCAACCCCATATTCGTGCCACAGAATTTGAGTTTACCCTTCCTATATGCCTCACAAATGAAGCATTGCCATGTGTCAGTTATTCAGTAAATGCAAGTGCTGGAGGCAGTGGCGTAGCAAGTCAGCCCCGGGCCCATATGCAAAAAATTTGCACGGGCCCCCCCCAAATGATATGGGCTCCAACTCGCATAACTTGTTGATTTTTCTGACGTAAATACCGTTACATGACTATTAACAAGCTATTTTAATTATGGTCTAAATGCTTGGAAATAATATTTAACGTTTTCAAGTCCATTCATTGCACGCAAGCCACCCAAAAATCGCAATAAGCTTTGTGTTTTTTTTTTTAATTATAACACAAAGTCTCATCTTTCTGTAAATTTTAAGATCAATACAAACAATAAATGTGTTTTGCGCTCTTTTATTTGTAGTGAGGTAACTACAAGTTCAAGCTGCATGTGAATCAATGATATTTTCCTCTTTAATATTTGCATCACGAAATAAACATGAATAAATATTTGAATGCATATTGAAAAAAAAAAATCAGAACAATTTATACAAACGAATGTCTCATGAAATCGATCAATTAGAGTTTCAAAAATATCTAGGCCCTAAGCCTGCGTGTTATTGCTGTTTTTCGTGTTAAGAACAACAGGTAGGATGCCACAGACCTTTTTTTTTTTTTTGCAGAGTGTAATTTTCACATTAATTTCACGCAATATAATATGATTTTATTATCGTAATTTTGAATTTATTAAATTAGTATGACTTTAATCTTTAGTTATTTTTCAGTGTGACACTAAAATGCCGCTGTAGGGTATTTGTACAGCATGCAAACACAATCTTGGCACAGCGGCCCAAAAAAACAAAACAAAACAAAACAAAAAAAAAACTAAAATAGTATTAAGTTTGACGATCCCCATATCTCCTCATTGGACGCGCCTTTAGAGAGAAATGCATCTTTATGGATTACATGGGCTATAATGAAAGAGTTTTTAATTTTTGATTTGAATTATTTCGTTGTAAAGTAGTACTTTAGCATTCTATAAATATTTATCATGTCAGTGAGGCAAGTATTTGCTGAGTTTCGGTTCAGTTTTTGTGAAGTGTTCCTGCTCAAGATCAAGACACCCTGTTTGTTTTCTTTATTTTAAAAAGCAAAACATTTTGTTGATATTGTGAGTGCACACAAATAAAACTATTTGCAGCTTCGAATGATGTATACTCTTACCTTTATGAGGAATTTTCCACTCTTATTAAGAAAAAAAGATGCAAGTGAT
The DNA here is from genome assembly GCA_021397915.2 of Tor tambroides. NCBI lineage: Eukaryota > Metazoa > Chordata > Actinopteri > Cypriniformes > Cyprinidae > Tor > Tor tambroides. Next base: position 15,462 of record JAFVLL020038476.1, on the reverse strand, counting down.
CTCGCTAGCGCCTCCATGTCCTTCAAAGCGCGATTCAGCTTCCACTTTTAGCACAAACGATTTGATATGTATCACACATTTATCTTAAATTTTTAAATTTATATTGTTGTGACACTGTCACACAGGACACATGTTTTAACCTGCTCAGTATATTATAATGATTTTATGTATATTTGAGTTTTAATAGGTTTTCATGTTGTCTTAGCCATTTTATTCCTCTTAACCATTTTAATGTGTGTATGTCTTTAAATGAGTCTGGGTCTGCCTGTCATGTGACTGATCACCTGACAGGAAATAGGAAGTATAAAGGAGGCAGCATGTCTAACAATCATGGTCATTGACCAAAGGCTGGACTGTGGAGTTACCTTTGAGGACTTTCCCTTCCAGAAGCTCACTTTATTGGATTATCACTCTCTTTGGATTGTATATACACCGGTGGACACTTATCACTTTCACATTGGGACTTACAGCACGCTGGAATTCTTAAGGACTGTTTTAATGGTATGGAACTAAAAGACTCTGTGCTTTTAACAGCCTAGGATTTCTAGTTTTATTGTGTTGTTTTAGCTCCCTTGTGAACATTGTAAATACATATTTGAATTCACTTTTAACATTGTTGTCTGTCTCATCTTTTTAAACACTCAGAGACCTCACACAGTTTAATCTGACCCCATTTTAAATCCATGTAAATCGGCCGATAAGGCCGATCGTTACATTGTGAAGTGCATGAAGTTTTTTTATGTCTCAAATCGTGTTTATTTGAGAAGGCTAAACTGATCAAACGTATATGCTCAACCCACTGTCTGGCGCTGGCCGCTTGGTATTTAAAAAAATAAATACAACTTGAATTTAACAAACATAAAATGTTCCAATCATGTTTCTAAATTAACTTAATAAAGAAACGAAACGAAATATTACCACTTTGCCATTAAGAACCAAAACTGAACTTTTTTAATGGCTGCAACAGCAGCTGTGTAATGGGGGGAGAGAGAGAGAGAGAAAAAAAGACACGGGTTCGGGTCGGACTCGGGCGGAGAATTCTGATTAGCTGTCAGACAAGGGCCGGGCCCGTGCAAGGCTCTATATTCGTTCCCTTGTTTCAATTAAATGTTCCCCCTCAGCTCGGCGGGCCCCCAATCTGCCCGGGCCCATATGCACCTGCATACCCTGCATACCCAGACGCTACGCCACTGGCTGGAGGTCTAATGACGTGTTAATCGCTCTCAACATGTTTCCCGCTGTGCCACTTACTGACTTAAACTCAGCGGAACTATCAGCAAAAAAAGACAGAAAGGCCAGATTTAATCACACTGCCGTGCACAGCGTTTGCTCTATTTAAATACAATGCAGAAATCTGCAGATTGCAGAATGTCAGACTGATGTTATCTCTATTACAGCATCTCCATTATGCTTTTCCTTCATAAAGTTCACGGAACATCCAGTGAGGCATGATTTTCAAAAATGCAGTTGTCAAAGTGAGCGTTGTCTTATAAATGCTTATCGTGCAAACATCTGGACATGTAATGTGTTATCTTGCTGACATTACACTTTCTAATTCACTGATGCATTATTCATAGAGAACATTAATGAAATTAATTTAAGAATAGTCTGACAGAACTGTTATCTAGCAGTTATCTGTGGACTAGTTCAGCTAGATACAGATCTTAGTAGCAGGCTCCAAGGGACCATGAGGGGCACAGGTTAAAGGCGCTTTGTCCTTCCCTACAGCCTCTCTAAAAATGTGCCTCGTCATTTCAGACTCCCAGATGTAACGAGACAAGCTGGAGTGACTGTGACATCTCCATTGCCTGAAGAATATGTGTCATTGCCTATAAGGGCCGTGCATGTTTCTGTCACTCATGTTCATGACGGGAGAATAGTGAGAGTCTAGAGCATACCATTTATTCAAAGACTGACATCTGTGATTTACATAATAATTGGATCATGTCACATTGACTGTATGTAGTCCTGCATTAGACTAGCATGGACTACTAGACAAAAACTTGTATGCTTTAAATTTGCTAACTTGCAGCTTGGGCCCATTGTGACACTGTTATAATGTGCACATGGTCTCCAACAAGCCAGAGGGCAGTAATGAGCCACAGCCAATGAAGTTTCAAGAGAAAGTTGAGAGAGTGGGATGCAAGAATTTAAGGTTTGGTTGGTTAGTCATTGCTGATACATTGCTAATATCTCATTATTGTATAGTAGGTTAATGTTTTATGAGTGGCTCGTTCTTTTCTGGAGGGCTATTTTCTCTGTTTGCTATTGACGTCACAGCTCACAGAGAAAAAAAAAAGGAAAAAAAAAAAGCTGCCCCTGGCGAGGTAGACAGAGCATGTCCGAATCATATGATTGTGTCACATCCTGTCTAATGGACACCTTCATCTGATCGATTTTTTGAAGGCAGCATAGATGTATTCTTAACTGCCCATATCACACTATCTGGTGTGTTCAATACTGTGACAGTGACAAGCTGAAAAATACAATGGCGTCTGAAAGCTGAGGTTAGCAGTCAGAAAATGCTAATATGGTAGTAAATGTAGTACATTCAGATTAATACTTTATTTACACTATACAGATGCATACTTTTTTAACAGCCATGACGTTCTCAAATGTAGAACCTAATCAGACATTATGCGATTTTACATTCAGTAGATGAGTAGAGAAAGGACACAGGAAGAGGTGCAAACACTGCCCATAAATTATGCTTAGAAAGGTGCAAATCTTATGTGAAATGTTCTGTGTCTGTCTGCAAAGATCATTTTCACATGGTCTGTGAGAAATGTGGGGAGTGAAGGTTCAGACTAGAATATACTTTACATCTAAATTACTAGAGTTTGTTTAAAAAAAATTACAGCACAAATAAACATGCTTGAGACATTAAAACAATTGTGTATCATCAATTATTCTAATTTAATTTATATGACATATAATTTATATTTTAGTTTGTTAGTCAACATTTCAAGTGTACTTCTTAAAAGCATGACAAAAGATTATTAAAACATAATGATACTTTAAAATAAACCTATTAACTTGACATTATTTCAGAGTGCACTTAAAATGTGTGTAAAACCCATCTTACTCTTTTTAAGCCCACTAGGACTTTTATTTAAAAAATATTATCTACAAGTGCAGGTTTTATATATATATATATATATATATATATATATATATATATATATATATATATATATATATATACTTAAGTTTTAAATTACACTACAAGTGCGTATTTAATACAGTTAAGTGCACTTCACAAGGGCATGTCTGAAGGATTGGGGTCTGTCATAAAACATGAGCTCATAGATGTAATTTAATCAGTCTGTTATTTTTATTTCATTGGAGGCTTTTGTAAATATTAAATTTATACTTGAGGTTTACATTTAGCTTAGTGGTGCATCAGTCAAATGTTTACAGTAGTGTGTAAATTATAGCTTATTTCAGATGATTGGCTAAAAAACGATTAGAATTAAGTTGCCATGAACAAAGATGGCAGATTTCAAATGGATGTGTGCTGTGCCAGCCAAGCAACTGCCATTGAGATCAATAGGAATACTTACATATAGCTTTCTAGATACAGTTTGTAATAAGGGTGTGGAAAAAAAAATCTTTGCAAAAATTAAAAGCAAGCCATGTTCAATGTTGTTTGTTGACATGCTGTCGAGAATATAGGACATTTTGATTGATACTGATATTGAGAAATTTGGGATCGTAGCTTCAGTCTGAGTGGAGAAAGATCATGACAAAAAGCTGTATTGCACGGGAAGAATGATTTTGACATAGTGATTTGTTCAGTTCTATATAGAGACTATGACTGATGTGTTAATTCCTCATTACGTGAATAATCTTGTACTGGGGTTATCTTGAGCTGTTTTTTTGTGACCAGCAGCTCTATCCAGTCAGTTTCAATCAGTCATATGAGCATCTCCTGTAATGCAGCATGTATTCTCCAGTGCAGTGTGGATTAAGCCATGTTAGATGTAGGGAGGGATTACAGATAGACATGGGGCACAGATTTACCGGGTCAGGGAGCTCTGCCAGATGTTGACTAAATCCTCCTACAAAACCCAAAGCACAGCTTCCCCAACTCAAAACATTCTGCATTTTGATTTGCCAGTGTTTAGATTTATAAATGACGTACGAAAAGAGAGAGAGAGAAAACTTTAGAAATAGATTCAATGTTTTCTTAAAGAAATATTCTAAGTTCTATCAACAATAGCCATGTTTCCATTACCCTTCAAATTGCACAAATTGAAAATGAGAATTGAAAATACACCTAATGGAAAAACGGCAATTTCGCAAAAACTCGCAAAAGGTTTTTACACTCACATGAGGTGGTTTTTCAGGCAATTCAAAAAAGGAATATTTCACTGCAATGTAAACAGTATTTTTACACATTTACAGGTCACTTGGTGTACATAAAAGTCACATGATCATTCTTTAATGTACTATAACCTCCAAGAAACACCTCATACGTGGCCGCTCACAAGTGTGAAGGGCTTTCCTTGCCATTAATGCTTGGATAACCCCTTACAGTATTTACACTGCATTATGGCTCCGACACGCCCATTCTAGTCAATGCTTGTGTTTATACCAGCTGCGCCATGGCATGTTTCAGAAGTTTCCCGGCAGTGGCTCCCCGCGCTGCTTGACTAAAGATACATGCATATGTCTCCTTCAAATAAAAACAATGGCTAGTGCGGTGGCTACAATATACGTAAACCTAACATCCGCCGCCATGACTTATCGCGAGAGGAAAAAATTACATTTTAGTCCCATAACATCAGTTAATGGAAACGCTGTCAATTCGCGTTTTTTATCGACATTTATAAAATATTGCAAAAGTTTTGCACAAATCTTTAATGGAAACCTGGCTAGTGTTTGTAGCATAATGTAATTTACCACATGAAATCATTTCAGCTCATCCTTCATGTAGGTTAAACAAACAAAAAACACTTTTATATCAGTGCTATTTTAATGGATATCTATAGGGTCATTCTTTGCATTAATTTTTCGACACAAAACAAATGTCTGTCATTTGTCGAAAATAAATAGGACTATAGTTCTGGAAGAACATCTGGTCTGCAAGGTAATTCCTCTGCACTCTTAAAAGTTGAGGTTCTTTGTTGGCATCTACGGTTCCATGAAGAATCTTTAGCATCCATGGAATCTTTCCATTTCACAAAAAGTTTTTATAGTGGAAAACATTCTTTAGATTTTTAACATTTTTAAAAATTCTTCACAGTAAGAGAAAAATAGTTCTTTAAGGTCTTTGTGGAGCCCAACATGGGACTTGTAGAGTGTAGATAGATATTTTCTATGTAAGCCTCACACAGGTAAGGTAGTAGTAAGCAATTTTATCACACTAGTCTCATGTTTACATTGGTTCAATGCCTTGCTTCATAGACCATGTATTACTATATATTTGTCTTTGTTATTACCAGTCAGTCAAGTATTCAAAGGATTATTAGTCAAAATTATTTTCTGTGGCAACTGACAGCCTGTTAAAACCATTGTCAATAGAGCTTAACAGTATTGAACTAGCTACCCAGTCATTTTTTATATCGACTATCTCCTTTCTACAACATACTATGCTGTGTTTATCATTTGTATTCACTGAGAACCGCAGTAACATTAAAATATTTTTATCGTCAAGTTTTATAGCGTGTAAGCAGTGAAATTTAATTCCATTGTTGGAGAGACTTTACAACTCCCCAGTGCAACTCAAACCAATGAACTGTCTAAAACTGCAGAGGTTATTGCAGGACAAATGTGCCATTTATTATTTGCATAATTCACCACCAATGAAATTTATGTCCTTTGATCTGAACTAATTGGCTGAGCATTTCCTATTTGCCTTGCTGCCAGAGTCCCTCTACCTGTGTGCATTTAAACACAGTTGTCACTTCCACAGCCTTACTATAGAGACCTGTGCAGTGAAAAAAATGGTATAGAAATAGTTCTATGTGAAATCAGACATTTGAGCACCCCCATATAGCCAAAATGGCATGATCACAACCCCCTGCAAATATTCAACTGTGAGATTGGGGAGTCGAATCAGGCTCCTCCTATGGAAGCATCAAATCGTCGACTATTCGGGGTCACCCCTAATATATATATTAGGGTAGCCCTTATTTTTGGACTTTTGAAATCTTCTGCTCACAATTCTCCTTTATGAGAAATGGCAACAAACCAAATTTCGCTGAGATTGGACTACGTTTAGGGTGTGCTCAACAAAGTTGAAATTCTGTCTTAATGACCCTAAAGGCATGTAATTAATAATTATACAAAACCATTAGTAAACTGTGCATTAGGTTAAAAATGAGATCACAGAACAGTGTTGTTAGTCTTAAAATGTTAAATTATGTTTAATTGCAACGATAGCCTTGTGGGCAGCACATTGACATGTAGCGCCATTGCGCTTCAGGTGTCCTGGGTTTGAGTCCTGGCTCACTGACCTTTCCCGATCCCGTCCCACTCTCTCTCCCCCACTTTGATTCCTGTCCACTCACTGTCCTATCGAAATAAAGGCATAAAACGCCAAAAATAAAATCTTTAAAAAAAGTTACATTACTACGCTACTGATGAGAACCGATCTTTGAAAAATTGCGATTTGATCCGGATTGTGATGACAATCCGACGTGTGCTTCAGCTGCAGAAACTGGAGACAGATTTCGGTGCTCTCTGACAATCTGCACAATGAACTGCCTTTGTTCTTCAGTCTTTGAGAGGAGACCATGGTAGCGAGCATTGCAAGTAAAATGATTAAAATAATAAGTAATATAATAAAATGAATAAACGATGAAATAGCTAAAAGATGATGAATTATGTACATTAGACCGACCAGAGTTTTTCAAATGATTTGATGTCAAACACCTCCAAATACAATGACCACTTTGTGAGGAACCCCCTTCCAAATATAAATATTTTTTTAAATGTTATTATGAATAAAAAAAGCATTCATACTGTGAAAAACAGAATAAGTCTGATATTATGAAGACAACTAAATTTAAGTATTGGCTTATATATTGTCATTTTCGATTAAAAAATTGTTTAAATTATTATCTGGGAAATTTGTACTTTATATTAAGTTAGCATTGTTTTTAGAAACTGGTACTGTCAACAGAGTAAAATAATCACAATTAATCTCATGATGTCTGATTAGTGCTAAGAAAGTATACATACAGGTGTCAAGTTTTTTTTTGTTTTTTGTTTTTTTCTTTAGACCCCAGATCACCCAACTGTGATCAGGGTTGCCAAGTTTTCACAACAAAACCCACCCAATTGCTACTCAAAACTAGCCCAATTGCGTTTCGAGGGGGGTCCACCCGGTAAAAAAAGCGCGTTCCTGGGGGGTAAAATACACGTTTTTTGGCGGGCTTCTCCTGGTAATATCACGTTATTGGGGTCGCTTCAATCCGTGGACATGAAAAACAACCCGCGGCAAACGTGTTAAAGTAGCCCAATTCTGTGGGAAATCCATGGACTTGGAAACAATGCTTGTGACCCCTTGGGGGTCCCTGCACAGTTTTGATAAAACTTAAAGTGGATGAAGATCAGTGTTTTTCTGTTTTTTAGTGCAACAGTGTCATTTATGACACTTCATTTATCAAACTTTTATGCTCTTATGTCACACGTAATACAGTCAGAGGGGTGTACAGTGTCTTGTAATTCACTGTCTTGTAATTCAAGGATGTATACTGTCTCACTGTCTGAGACTTTGAAAACTCTGGACCCATAGGAAGAGCCCTTTATACCCATATGTGATGGGATCTAGGAAACCCGTTGGATGTCGTGCTGGGACGTTTTCAGGAAATTCAAAAAATACATCGAATGTCTTTTTTTTTTTTTTTTTTTTTGTCAAAATTGGTTTTTCATTAAATTATTATTCTATAACATCTTGTCTATCATCTCTGAAAATGTCTTGGCAAAATTCATTTGTTTAGTGCAGAAAAAATATATTTATTACGATTTATTGTAGCAAGCAGAAAATACTGATAACATGCTACGGAGGTGCTTTTCCTTAACACTACAAAGGCAGTTCACCTATCAAAATAAACCATGTAACGTACAGTATATAATAAAGGTGTATCAATGCACATTTTCCGCCATTCCTGTGTGAACTACGGCATACAAAATTCGGGGTAACGTTAGCTAGTCTGCTTGTATAATGAAGCAGTAGCGCTCTTCACAGAGCTCTCGTTCTTAAAGGGACCAATACCATTTTCATATTAACGCTATTCATTACTTTCATTTAGTGCAAACAGTGACAGCGTGAAATAAAACTACAAGTTTAGAACACAAAACTACCAAGTTACAGTTCTGAACTGTGTCTAGTTTTGTATTATAAATCCAGAGTAGTAGAACAGGAGAAGAATTGGAGATAGCCTGCACTATGTAATCTGTGATGTTTTATGAACAGATATACACTTAAAGTTTAAATGTTTGCAAGTGTTGTGTGTTCCTTGGGGTCATTTTGTATCTTTTACAACATGTACAGTGACTAAAATAAGTCTTTTACCACAGTAAAGTGACTTTTACTTGTGATACTTGACTGTTGTGCTTTTATTTTCATTGCCTCTCTTTAAACCAGTTTTTCTCAAAATTCTGTTCCTGAAAATCATGGTGATCAGCCCGCTTCAGATAGCCATAACTTTTATGTTCATGGATGAAATAAAAACAGTTTTAGAAAGGGCTTAAACCCAGCTTTTATATGGTATCAAAACCTATAATAGGTAAAATTTCACCATGTGGTGGGTTTTCCTAGATTGCATCACATATAAATAGCCCATCGCTGACCAGGTGAGGGCGGACGATACTATTCAGTGTTTTCAGCAGATCACTGGCATTCAGTGCACCATTGCCCTTTTTGACCTGTAATCTATGCTTATTAAACAAGGTGCCTGCGCTATTAAGAGTGGAAAATGAGTCCTAATGGCGGAGCTGCTGGCAGCGCCCGCCTCCTCAACACCATCACACATTTATGAGCAGCGCTATATTACAACCCTAATTTAGACGGCCATGCATCACTGGCCCCAAAAATGTTTTCATCTATTGTTTTTTTTTTCATCTCAAAACCTCAGCGAGAAAGTCTGGAGAGAAGTGGTTTGTCCAAGCATGCAAAGTTTCAGGTCTAAACCTTGAGTTTTATACACATTCACCTATCAGAAATCCAAAAGACAAGTCTTTAATCTCTCTGAATTTAGTTTTACCCAGTGAGAACGGGTTATGGGGGGAATAATATATCTGGCCCTGAAGTGATACAGAAGTGGGTGCAGTTAGAGTTGAAGGTCCACCAGTGACGAGAGGAAATTACATCATGCTCTGAGATGATGGAGAGAATGGAGATGTGGCTGTGATGTGTCGGTAAATCAAGACTTGAGCGTGACAGTGATTTGTAACCAAATCCTTTCTTCAGGTATTAGGGCCCTGAGGAGGAATACTAGATTGAAAGGCTCTGTTAAATAATTGAACATACATAATTTTTGCTCAGCTACAAGTTATGGATTTATGGCATGTCTCAGCCGTGCCCATAGACCACCCACAGTCCATTCACTGACCGCTGAATACATCCTGCATACAAAAATCACAAGTGACTGATATTTTCAATAAATATCTGTGGCATCATTTCCACAAGACCAAACAACTGTGCCCCTAATTTTTTTTTTTTTTTTTTTGGGGTTAAGTTAGTATTGGCTACTTGTTTACCAAGAAGACAAGAGTCACTGAGGAGCTTGAGAAGAAATATGAGATGTGAGGAAAATTAATCAAGGGAATCTGTTTATATAATATAAACGGAATATTTGTTGTATCTGTAAACTGTAATTTTGTCAAATTATGAAGAAAGTGTGAACAAATTAATTAGTATTTAGGATACATAAAATGGTAGCTAATTATCAGCCATTTTATATAAAAAAAAATAAATTAAAATGTTTCCTTCACAGAATAATGTGAACTATGCTAGAAAAAAAATCTTTAAAAAAATTAACTTGAGGAAAAATTTAAATTTATATCCACTTATATTTAATAGACAAAATGAATAATTTAGAGTGTGAAATATATGTATTTTATTTTACTTTATTTTATTTTATTTCATTTTATTTTTTCCCCACAGGGCCCAGTGTTGCCCATAATTGAACAAATAACCTTACAAAGAATACAAACTCAGACAGGGAACAATGCTTACTTATTTCGGTTCACCACATGCCACTGGTCTCTGCATATTCTAAAAACATTTCTAAAAAAATCAGAAGAAAGTATCAAACATACCACATGCACCACCTTTTAGGATAAGCTGAGGTTTTTCTGCCAGATGAATGGTATTGATTGGTCTATGATATAGTGAGAAATCGACGTCCAGCGTGCTGTCGCTTAACCCTGTGCCCTCTGACCCCTGCCGCCGGAACAGTGACTCTGTAATTATACAGCAGGAATCTGAACAGTGAGTCAGTGTTCGCACCTCTCCTTCTCTTCTGCATCGCTTTCTAATGAACAGCTCCTCTCTGTGGCATTATGTCTCTGAGCTGAACTCATAAGCACTAGGGTCTACAATGAAATATTCATACCTGCATTTCTTCCAGCCAATCGGTTATCCACACAGACGCTTATAATTACACCGCAGGCAAGCACGGAACTCATCATCGTCAATGCAGAAGCACAAAGCAAGAGATTATAGTTGGGTCTGCAAGGGATCTCCAATCTTTTCAGTGCCAGCTCAGTGTCACATAGGGGTGAGGTGTACTGAATACATGCATTTGCTGTATGACGCCATTAATAGATGCAGGCACTTCAAATGCAGATACTAGCAAGCAAGAAATGTTAAACGTTAGCTTGATCCTTCTGAGGTTCCTCCGCTACAGAAACTGATACATGTTATCCTGCAACACAGCATGTATAAAAGGTTTTTAAAGATAGAGTAGGCGATTTCGGAAAGGCTAGCAATAGCAAGCTAGCTCTGAAAGCATAAGATCCCACCCTCCTTGCAAAATCACTCTCCAAAGCCACGCCTCCTCCAAAACACATGAACGTGAGTTAACCAGAGACTAACCAGCGACACGATGGAGGATTGAATGCAATGCTGTCAGATTACCTCATGTCTCATTTACCAGTGAGAAAATGTTATAGTACAAAGTATTACAATAAGAGCACCTTCCACTCTCGCTCAGTCTGCAATAGAGTAATGAACGCGCTGATGACGTATCATGTCTGTGTGAACAGGGTGCACAAAGGTATGCAAATACACACATTGGCGGGCAGGCAGGACAGCCTATCGTAGTCCTCGGACCGAGGGATATAATTGGATAAACATTTTATGGGCCTATACCTTCCACAGACGATATAAATGCATACAAATACATTTAGACCACTTAACTTAGTGAATTACTATCGAAAAGTGAAGAGACTTTCAACAGAATAACAAAAAATGTTTAAAATAATTCTAACTTTTAAAACTCAGGTGTCTAGACTCGTTTAATTCCACTATCCTGAGTCTCGCATTTTTAAATGGAAATGTATTCTGTGTGAATGGCCCCTAAGGTGTAAATCTCCCACTGTAAATTTTTGCTAAATGTTTTATCTACAAAAATATGCATGCCCTCAAGGAAAGTTCTGGGTTCAATGCAAGTTAAAGCTGAAGTTTCTGTGCCACTAGCCTGTTATTCACCACACAGAACTGAAAAAAAAAAAAAAGATTATACTCCCATCACTGGTTGACAAACAAATAGTCCTACCTTAAACTTACCCAACATAGTTGAATCAGTCTTTTACAGTATTCTTAAAAATTTCAGCAGTACTTATGGGTTTTAATTTAAAGGGATAGTTCACCCAAAAATGAAAATTCTGTCATTAATTACTCACCCTTATGTCGTTCCAAACCTGTAAGACCTTCATTCATCTTCAGAACACAAATTAAGGTATTTAATAAAATTTCGGTTGAACCACTGATGTTACATGGACTATTTTAACAATGTCCTTACTACCTTTCTTGGCCTTGAATTTGTCAGTTGCATTGCTGTCTATGCAGGGTCAGAAAGCTCTTGGATTTCATCAAAAATATCTTAATTTGTGTTCCGAAGATGAGCAAAGGTCTTACAGTTTTGGAATGAAATGAGGGTGAGTAATTAATGACAGAATTTTCATTTTTGGGTGAACTATCCCTTTCATTTCAAAACAAATACAAACAAAAACTATCCATTAATAGAAAACACACAGTCCAAAGTCATGGCAAGGCAAGGCAGAGCTGGACACTGTAGGACACACCTAATGTTAATCCTAACACCATCATAAGCTATGTGCTCAAACAGAAACACAACATGCAAGAGTACATGGTGAAGGAGCCAACAATTATGTGCTCACAATAAACCTAACAGGACAAGAGCACATTGCAAACGAACTCAATCATAAGCCATGTGCTCTAAGGAACATAATAAAAGAGCACATAGAACAGAAACAAACAACCCCCGCTATGTGCTTAAAATGAAAGACATGACATGGAGCATGAACATCCAGATCCCGACATTGAACAAAAAACAAACTAGACAGGACTGTCACCACATAAGACAGGAAAGTGCACAGCCCAGAAAACTCAAATGTCGCACGCTCACACAAGGACAGGACAATACAACACATGGGTTTCTGGATCATGTCACCAAACTAAAGGCCCTGACACACCAAGCTGATAGACGGCCACTTGCTCAGTGTCTGTCAACTCAGTTTTTGCAGTGTATTTGGACCCCACAGTCAGCTTTTTTGTGATTTAACATGCAAGGACTGGAACTGGGAGCTGCTGGTTTATAATAACTGAACATTGTGATGTTGTTTTTGGAGTTGTTTAAGCAGGCTCTGGTGAGATATTGTTGATTTCATTTGTGGTTTATTTCATCTAAGGCTGTGTGGCTGTGTGTCAGTTATAGTTGTTATAGTTGTGCTGTCTGCTTGTCTCTTCTCTTTTTTCTGTTCTTGTTATTCCTTTTATCTTCAGTGATTCTGCTTGTTAACTGCAAGTGTCATCACTAATGGTCAGTCTTGCAGAGTAGAGAATCTGCTTTATTTCACTAACTGCAACACTGCTTCAGTGTTACTTTTACTCTATGAATTATTGAATTTGGACCATATGAAAGCTGAGCAGTGTTTAACGCAGAGGGTTTTGCTGTGCCATTAAACATGTAACCTGCATCATGAGTTTTTCTAATGATAATTTCTTAAAATAATTTATTAAAGTTAATTAGATAAATGGTCTTTATTTAACTATGAACACACACTAAGAAACATGATATGTAACACGTACATGAGATTTGTTGTGGTTTTGCTGGGATCATACCAGAACCCAAAAGATCCACTAGCACACCTGCTTCCCATGCTGGGGACCACCAAACCTGCAACCAGCATCCCATTTTGGAGACCAGCAAACCAGCAACCAGCATCTCATGTTGGAGACCAGCAAACCAGCAACCAGCATCTCATGTTGGAGACCAGCAAACCAGCAACAAATATTGGAGTCCAGCAAACCAATAACCAGCATCTAATGTTGAAGACCAGCAAACCAGCATCTATTTTTGGAGACCAGCAAACAAACAACCATCATCCCATGTTGGAGACCAGCAAACCAGCATCTCATGTTGGAGACCAGCAAACCAGCAACCAGCATCTATTGATGAAGACCAGCAAACCAGCAACCATCATCCCATGTTGGAGACCAGCAAACTAGCATCCATTGTTGGAGACCAGCAAACCAGCATCTATTTTTGGAGACCAGCAAACAAACAACCATCATCCCGTGTTGGAGACCAGCAATCCAGCATCTCATGTGGGAGACCAGCAAACCAGCAACCAGCATCCCATGTTGAAGACCAGCAAACCAGCATCTATTGATGAAGACCAGCAAACCAGCAACCATCATCCCATGTTGGAGACCAGCAAACCAATCAGCATCCCATCCTGGTCCCAGCATACAAAACATACCTTTTGCTGGTGACTAGCAATGCTGGATTTTTCAGCATGGCAGTCCTGATTATAATGCAAACCCACTGCATTCGGCTGCTCATATCATTTTCCATTGTTTCCTTTTGCGTTCATATGTAAATTGTTCAAGCTTATTTCGCAATATTAGATTGACCCACTCAGGAAAGTTGTCAAAATGGGACAAAAGAGGCAAATTAAAACACCAAGTGTGAACAGGAATGTGTCTCCTCATCTACTTGTGATCTGATCAACCAAAACATATCTTAATACCAGGTATAAGCAGGGCCATATAGTCTTCTTAAGAACTCATATAGAACTTCTTAAGACTGGAATTCCACAAGTTCAGGTAACTCTTGATCTCTTTGCACAAACAAACTTCAAAGTGATCGTCCAATGTTGTTATAATTGTTATTGGCTCCTGTTGCTTTTTTATTTCAATCTCTTTTTTGACTAGTTTTTCAAAGTACAGCACAACTGTTTGTGTTGCCACCTAGTTTTTCTCTGAATTATATCACACTGTAGCAGATGGCTAATAGATAATTACTTGACTAATGCCGTTCATATTTTCAAAGTCATCAGATTGCTGTTCTTTTCACAATACACAACGGCCTTTTTTTGCCGATGTATTTTCCAATCAAAACACATTTCACACTACAGGACTTGGATCACGGACAGGTCTAGATATTTAATCTGCTGAGTGTGTCTCATCTATGACGCATATGCGCTTCTCTCAGATCGCGTCTTTGATAATTCACACGTAGCAATTGTCACTCACATGAATGAGCACCAATTTGCTTTCAATTGCATGCTTTTGTTGGCGTTTTCCATTAATGCCTGGGAAGAAAATCAGGGCTGAAATTGTGTAGTGTGTGTAGCATTAAAAATAGAGCATGGTGCTAGCAACACCAAGGTCATGGGTTTGATTCCCAGGGAATACATGTAATGATGAAATCTATATCTTGAATGCAATGAAAATCATTTTAGATAAATGCGTCTTCCGTATGTTAATGATGAAAAGCAGTTGGCCAACACATGGCCAACCTTAAGCATAGATGCCCTATTGTAACTGTTTTTTGAAGGCAACGAAGAGTCTGCGAATAAGAAACTACAGTCCTCTTATAGCAACTCTTTCAATACTTGAAAGACACATCCAGCCTGCTGTGAGGCATCATCCTGACGTGCAGATATCACCACAAAGAGACAGTCTTCAAAAAGCTGCAGTCTAAATACAGCATCTCATGTATGACAGTGGATGAATTACATATCAAACAGAATGACAGAGTCATATGGTCCATTTCCTCTGTTCATTACTCACGAGTCATCTCATCTCTTCATGTTTGCTGCCTGACACACAAGAGAAAGCAAACGTGTATCCTCAGAGCCAACGCTGACACACTGAGATATTACACAGATAAAAGAGGTATTCAGAGGTAATAATGCTCTAAATCTCTCTAAATGTCTGGCCTTGGACTCCTTGATAATTGGCTGCATCAATATGGG
>JAFVLL020038475.1:0-19510 GCA_021397915.2 Tor tambroides | reverse complement strand
AGGACAGCCTCAACTGAATTTTCATTATCAGACATCCGGGGATCTGCTAATGTGGTTGTGAACTGCATACTTGGGACGGCATTGCTATTTGAAGCAGACACATACTTCGGTTCCATTAGAATCTTTCGCAATGTGCTGGAGCTTGGGTCAATATCAGAGGCCTTTGTGTCGGGGGGCATGGGAGGATTTGCTGGGGGTCCCCCAACTCCTGGTGTAGACAATGCCACACTAACTTGTGGTTTAGGTGGAATTCCTTTCTCCTCTGTTCTAGTGTTCCACTCAGGGGGTGTGAGAGGAGTCTTGGATGATGCGGGTGAATTCAAGCAAGTTGTAGGTGAAGTAAGGGCAGGTGCTACTGGTTCAGGGGGTGGCTGTTGTGTCCTTAAATAAGAAGGACTGTTATTCCCAGAGTGGAAGGCAGATTCTTGAGGTTCAGGCTGGTCAACAGCAGGTTGTTCTGCCTCTTTTGGTGTGTCACAAGTCACTGTAGCTGTAGCTTCATGTTTACATGCAGCAGCAACAGTAACTACAGCTGCTGCAGCTGCTGATGTTGCTGCCTTAGGGTTGGCAGTTTGAATCTCTTCTGGGATAGATTCTGGAAATTTGACTATAGTGGATTCGGGTTCCAGAACTGCATCATCAGTGATATCTAATTTTCTGTTCAAAGAAACCTTCCGACCTCTGGATTTCTTTGGTGTTTTTGGCCGTGCTCTTCCCCCTTTTTTGACTGCCTCTGATAGTGGAGACTCTGTGAGTGAAGTATCTGTGTTACTTATTTGAGAAGATTTAGAATCTGGAACCAGAACACTGTTTTGTTCAGATTCTACAATAGTCTTTACAGTCAAGTCTGTCTCAGGTTCAATAACCTCACTTGATACTGGCAAAACAAGTGTCTCTGGTGTGGGAAGGAGGGCTGTGTATGTTGTTGGAGCAGAGAATCCATCTGCATCACCTGATATATCCTCAGCAGTGATGGAATCAATTGCAGCAGCCAGTTCAGTTTCACTTGCTGGATTGGCAGGCTTTTCTACCTCTGTATCATCTGCAGGTTGTACTATAACAGGTGGTGTCAGGGTAGCTGGTTCCGCACGAGGTTCTTTGTAAGGTGCTGGATGCTGTTCATCTGTGAGCCTTGAAATATTCTCCACTGCCCTTTCCAGTTCCATTTGACGGGCAAGCAAGGCAGCCACAGGGTCAATAGGAGGCTCCATTTCTGAAAGAGACTCCTCCTTTTCCTCAGGACTGTGAACATCTTCCTCTTTGTGGTAAATTGGGATGTTTGAGTCTTCTTTTACTATCTGTGTGGTTTTGGTCTTCAAAGACCCTTCCAAACTTACAACTTTGTTATCACCTGAATGAAGGGAATCCTTAACTGTATCCACATTGAGATTAACAACATTGATAGACTTATCATCAGGCATCATTTTGGTGTTCCGTGTTGACCTTGATGCCTTGACTTTCTTCTCATCTAATGCCTGTGTTTTTTCTACAGAAGTGATTTCTATATCATTATCTGTCGATTTTTCATCAGCAGGATGTGCAAGTCCCTTTTCTCTTTTAGATATGTTATGTTGTTTGGTATCTTGAGACAACTGTCCAACTTGCATTGAAGTTTCATTTTTGGATTCAGTCTGGTGATCTAGGGCAGGTGACACATCAACCGCTGCTGTGTCTGACTGAATGGGTTCTGGGCTACCTGATACTTTGTCCAATTTCAATGCTTTTCTACTTTGCCCTGCTCTTATTGGTGAAGACTGCCCCTTTTGGGATCGCGGAGAGCGCCATGTCTCTGCTGTTTTAGGTATTTCTCCACTAATTGTTGGCTCCTTATTTTCAGTGTCTTCACTCTCAGAATTTTTAGTCTGATCTCCCTTAACTGGAGACATATCATCACCTCTTTTGCGAGTCTTGGGTGGACGACCTCTCTTGCCTTGTGTTGCAGGCTCCTTATCACTACAGCGCTTACGAGTTGAACGAGGAGGTTCCGTAATCTCTTTTCCTGGTTGTTGAGGAGCCTCATCCTCATGGGGTGTTGCATAGACAGATCGCACATTCCGTCGCTGCCGTGTTTTGCCATGACTTGTGTTTGATTCAAGACCCTGCTCCGAATCTGTTGCATGAACAGGAGATTTTGCAGAGTTTTTGGGGTCAGCAATGACTTTTGTAGAGTCTCCTCTGGGAGATGAGGATCTTTTCAGCTTTTCTTTATCAATGCGTTCGCTCTTTCGTGTAGCTGGTTTCTCATTAGCAACCTGAGGGATTGGTGTTGGTGAGACAGTTTTTACCTTTTTACTCTTGGGTTGTTTACGTGGTGGCTGTACCTGTTCAACCTCAGGTTCTATTTCTGGCAGCTCCACATCCAGTGGGGATGCAACCTTGTGAAGTGAAGCATTAACAGGTTCTGTTTTTGTTTCTGAAAGCTCTGCGATCTCTTGAGGTTGACTAGGCTTTGAAAATAATGGAGAAGATGCCTGAAAAGGATTGCATTCTGGCTCAATATTACTTAGAGATGCACCAGGAGTAGGAGGTTTGACATCAATATCCTGTTCAACAGTTGGGTTTAAGGCTCTTATGGACTCACTCAGCTTTTCATTAGGTTCTCTGACAGTTACATCTTCCTTTATCATGGGTTCAGTGGGCATAGTACTCACTGTAACAGCTGTGTTCTCCTCCTTTAGGGTAACTGATGGGAGAGAATCTACTGAAGCATCTTCTGACTGCTCATTCACTATTTCTGTACCATCTTTGTTTGTTAATGTAGAGGGCAAAACTGGCTTATGCTGCACAGAAGTCTCTGAAACTTTAGACAGAGAAATTGGTGATGCAGCTGGAATATGACTAACTGTTAAGTCTTGGGAAATTTCTGATATATTGGGGGATGGCCCAAACTCTTCATCCAATGTCTTTTCTTCCTCCTCCTCCTCCTCCTCAGTTAGACTAAATCTTTCTGAAACTGGCAGCTGTTGGTTTTTATCTCTTTTCTGAAGTTCTAAAAAGCGGCTATGAAAAAGTACTCTTGGTTCTTGAGAGAGGTCTGATCCTCCTGCTCCAACTTGTTCCCCTTGGGAATCACTTGTAATACTATCTCTACTGACTCTAACTTCAGGGTCATTATTTTTCCGCTCAAGGTGCTGAAGTCGCCTTGAGTCCTGTTCAAAGATAGAGCTATGAAGGAATCGTGAAGCAAAGAGCTCTTGTCGTTCTTGTTCATTAGGCTTGGCATTTTCCTTTTTATCATCAAGCTTTCCATCAGAATCAGAGCGAATTTTCTTTTTTTTCATGTACCAAGAAGGAATAGGCCTTGGAGTGGGTTCAGACTTCTCTTTGTCTGTGCTATTCTGAAAGCTTTTGAATTTTGAGTCATGACCAAGGAAAGACCAATTATCTTCCCTAGATGAAGACAGTGACTTAGCACGCTCGAGCAAAGCTTTGGTGTCTGGTGTTATGGTCTTATCCAATGCAAATTCATAGAACTTATTCTTTTCTAGTGACTCAGAAGACTTCACATCTGAAAGGCTCTCTTCATGCTCTCTTTTGAAAGAGTTTGGCTTTAGTGAAAGGTGTCTGCTTTCACTATCTTCATCAGAGTCTGACTGAACCTCCCCGGGTTCCAATTCATGTTCTGGACGTTTTCGGATACTTTCCCGTTTAACAATGCTGGTGGGGAAGCTCATTTCTCCTCTCAATGTGCCCTGCCTAATATTGTTCTCCCAACAGAACTCCTCTTCTGTGACTGATGTTTTCACTTTCAAAATCTCTGCATGCGATGAAAGCCCTTGGCGCACTGCGTTGCCAATATTGTATTTTGATACATCAAAATGCAAGTAATTTTTATTCTTTGCCACAGGTGAATCTGGCTCTTTTTCCAGCAATTGTGATGCATCCTCAGCAAAGGGTGTCCCTGGAAGTGAAGCAAGTCTCCTTTCAGGTTCATCATTTATCTGTCTGAACCTCTGATAATCTCTCTGTCTTTTAGTGTCAAAATCAAATTCAAATGGTCCTGACATCTTTCGCTTGCTGGGTGGTGAATCGCCAGTTACATCTTGAGGTGGTTTTCCTATCTCATGCACAAGACTTCGATGCTCAAAGTCCTCTGCATCAGTGCTGGGTGTGCTTTCAGTTTTATCAGATTTATCATACTCTAGCAATTGCTGCTGTAGGCGACGGTTCTGCTCCATTTGTTTTCTGCAACTCTGCGAGTGATCAATGTCTGAGAGCAACCTTTCTTTACTCTCAGAGTCTCTTTCTAGCCTTGAGGAGAGTACATGGTAGCTAGTTAAGTGCTGCTGTTCTTGGTCTCTTGAAAATTCCATATCTACACTTCCATCATCAGAGATGGCAAGACTGAAACTTGGTTGACTTTGAGCTCCAACAGGACCTGTCTTTTGATCAAGGCTATCTAAGGGATCTGTTGCCTCCTCAGTTGGTTCCCCAAGTCGAGCCTGAAGGTCTAGACTGAGGCCTACTGACATTACAGTGTCCAGCTCTTCTTTTATAGTACTAACAGTAACCATCCTCTCTAGCTTCATTTTTTCTCTCTTATACGCTTCTTTTTGTCGCATCTTTTTATCATAATCAATGTCTTTCAGCAATGGTTCATCAATTATTCTCCTTAACTTCCCTTCATCCTCCTCCTGACTAATTTTCCTTAAATTGTCAGCCTTTCCAGAAGTTTCTTCAAAGCGCCTCTTTCGTGCAGCCAAGCGGTCGGCATCCACAGAAGAGCTGGTGTCAAATACAAAATCAGTTTTGAAGTATTTTTTGTTTTTCACTTTGCCCTCTTTATCCACAACCTCAACTTGACTAGCCAAGCCTTTCTCCTTGAGATGTTTTCCATGCTTAAAGAAATCTCTAGCCTGAGTCTCTATGCGGAAAGGCATACTCTTGTGATCAGCAGAGGGTGGGGTGGTTGGAGACCTAACAGGGTCACTCCCAACCTTTGTTTTTTGTTTCTCACTGAGGATACTGTCTATTAACTTCCCTTCCTTCTCCTTTACTCTTGTCAGCTGGACAACACAAGGTGGCAGATCAAGTTTTCCTTTTCCAGAGTAGTCTTTGTCTTTGATCAATGATTTGCTGGATTTACCTCGCAGAGTTAAGACAGCCTCTGGGCTGGTGTCCCTGTCAAGCTCAACGTCTGGCTCTGATGATGGAACAGTAGGGGATGCAAGTTTCAATTTCCTCAGCTTTTGCTTCTCAGTCCTGTCCTTGTCTCCTTTTTCCTTACGTCCAGCACGTCTGTCTTTTTCTCCTCCATTTCCACGCTCTGCCTCAAAAATCGATTTGTCTTTCTCTGATTTATCACTCCTATTGTGCCTTTCCAAACGAATTTTATCTGGCTTTTCAAATCGTGGTGGAGAAAGTGAGCTGCAGCTGCCACTTCGCTCAGATGAGCGGCTGTAAACATGATGTTCAGAGTCACTGGGAGGACGTTCAGAAAGGGATGGGGAGGCAGCAGGACTAGCAGGATGACGTGGATGGGATGGGCTTTGATTGTGTTCAATTGTTCGTCGACCGTGGTCTCGTTCACGATCCGTTTCAAATCGCTCTCTTTCCCTTTCACGCTCTCTTTGTAAGTAGCTGTACTTCCGAATATCCTGCTCATATGGGTCTCTATAATCCCTGTATTCACGGGGGTCATCATAGTATCGTGGGTCATAATAATCTCCCTGATAAGGATCCCATTCTGAATAAAACTCTCGACTTCTGGCAGGATATTTTCGACGTGGATCCTCTGTGTAGGAACTTGGGGTACGCACGTTCTCATAGTATGCCCGTTCAGCTGTGAACTCATGATAAGGCGGCCGGCGCTCATCTCTGCAAAAAACAAAAACAAAATTAATGAAAATGAAAGGATGATTCTACAAAATAAAAGAGGTGTCACCATACAACATCTCACCTCCGTTCATTTATGATTTCATAGAAATCTCTTATGTCTTGTCCAGATGCCTGCATTGAACGGTAAAAAGCCATCTGGCTTTCCTGGTTGGCAAAGTCAACCTACAAACAAATTTAATTAACAGCATTAGACAAACAAACAGTTGGTTTGTCAGTGGTACAATTCATATTACATTACAGACCTTTATTTTATTTCCTCCAATTTTCCAACCCTTTGTTTCCTTGACAGCGGCCTGCGCATACTCTATATTATTATACAAGATGAGGGCCATTCCTTTTAGTCGGTCGAACACAACCTAAATAAATAAACATTTTTTTTTATATATATATATATATATATATATATATATATATATATATAGAAATCAAGTGAACTTCAAAATGCAATGCATTTATTCTAATGAAGAAAGAGAACAGAACAATAATAAATAAATTTTAATAATGAAATTTGAAATCATAAATTAAAGAAATTTTATAATCACCTTTACAACATGTCCATAACGACAAAAGTGCCTTGTGAGATACTGTTCGGTAATACTGGAGGACAAGCCGTCCAACCATACACATGTTGTAGGCATACTTTTGCCAAAACCAAGCTGAAGGAAAGAAAAATTCACATTAAGTCAACCAATGTCCTGTGTAATCTATAGGTTTTAATTCCAATGAGTACAAGTTTTTAAAAAATAATTGTAAATACTCTTTTTTATTATTTTTCCTCATTGTAATAAATGAGGATTGGCTGTTAGCTATATGTAACAAAAAAAAAAAAAAAAAACCCTCCAATAATCTGATCTCATCCTCACCTTTAACCTGTTGTTGCCAAGATATTCACCATCCATTTTCTTAATTGCTTTGCAGACACTTGCTATGTCACAATACTGGAGAAAGGCATATTGCGGGGAACCATTTACCTTTTTTATATCAATATCCTGGTAAAAAAAGAATATGTACATAAATATGCAGAGTTAATACAGTGACTTTGTTTTATAAACTTGCACAATTTTTAAAGCACACTTTCAAATGTCTACTTACAACAATCTCTCCAAAACGCTGAAATATGCTAAGCAGGTCATGATAGGTTGTGGTTTTCTCCAAATTTCCTATGAATAATGTCCTTGTAGCTTTGGGGTGAAACTCATCTATACGTTCATCCAAAGGTCGGAACTCATTCTCACTCTCTGTTTCTATTGAGCAATAGATTAGAGAACAACGTCGGGTCCAATGTTACTTCTAAATCTAATAATAACAAAGGATTCTGTACTAAATGAGAGGAACCTACCTGGGCCATGCCAAGCAGTGACATCAATTTGCATGCCAAAAAACAGTTTCCCTTTAGACGCACTTAGAGCTTTTTCTTGGTCCTCTTGCTGGCGAAAGAACACTAATCCATATCGTTCCTCAGAGGCACCATGGATTTGAACTGATGTGACTTTGCCATGTTTCTTAAATTCATGGAAAAGACCATCCTTCAGGCTTGTATCTAAAATTGATAGGAAGAGCGTAATCACATTAATGCTTCTAGTAGATGCTGTCTCGCCAAAGTGCACTGCAAGATAATGCTTAAATTAGATGGGCAATATGTTTTTTGCTTTGCTGTTTGAAAAGTGCATGTGTTCATTTTTACTTCAACTCATAAAAGCCTCACCTGTTGAGCGCACAGGGAGGTTCTGCACTTTGATACCAAAACTTTTGCGAGGTTCATCTTTGTCCAGTGAAGGTAGGGGCTGAGCAGGAGGGGCAGGTACAGCTGCTGACTGAACAGACCTAGCTGGAGACCGATCACTGGAGCTGCTGCTGGAATCACTACTGTGAGAGAAGAAAAACACAAACCTGCTTAGAATGTAGACTATAACAAAAGGTGAACACTAAGAAATACATAGTGCTATAAAAATGCTGTGGTTAAGAACTTTGCAGAACAGTAAAATTATCAGTCAGTAACAACAAAGGCAAACATATAGGCTCATAAGATTTTTTTTTTTTGGGTGAATCCTTCAAGGGAATTTACAAAACATAACTACTAAACATATAGTACATATAATAAAGATAATGTAATAACTAATACAGTTTCTTCATGCAGTTTATTTTCCCACCTCAGAGAGGCACTATTGCAAAAAAGAAATTCTGTCAGTACTGCAAAAAAGAAAGAGTGCCTCTCAATGACGGTGAAAGTATCTACAACACTCTAGGTTGTCTTATTTGGCAGCTGCAACTGAGTATTACAGAGAAAAAAAAAAGGTGGATATCTAAACCTAATTCCTAATTCCTACTCACATACAAAGGACTGGCAAGCACACCTGACATTCATTGGTATGAGGCGGTTTACTAATCCTACATAAATACTACACTGGTGTTAGTTATTTTCAAGTTTCAAGCAGTGAATTAATGCTTCATTTCTCTACATATCCAAATAGCCACTGAAAAGCAAAACAATTGTGCAAGCTACCAAATGACTGCATGAAAAGCTGAAATTTGTTCAAAATATAATCAGTGTATTTGAATAGAAAGAACCAAGCACTAGATTTTAAAATCTAGTGCTTGGTTCTTTCTTTTCAAATGAAGTAATTTGATAGCATGCACAACTGTAATATAATAATAATAATAATAATAATAAATACATATATTCACAAATCCATTTTTCTTTCATTATTCTTATAAATGTAAAATGCTACATATAAATATATTCGCTCGCTTTCCTCAATATGATTTAGCCATATACATGGCTTTCCTTTTGTCTGTTTACATCTTTGCACTGCCCTCTTTTCTCACTCGCTCTCAGAAGTGCGGCTGATAGGGGCTGGCCTGTGGGAGTGGGCAGGGAGCCAGCAGTGGCTAGAAATTTCCAGTTCCAACTGGATCTCACGGGGGTGGGGGGAGATCAAGTGGGCAGTGTGAAAATACACCAGCCGTTGTTTCTTAAAATTCCCCTACAGCATTTTCTCCTCAAGCAGCGTACAATACAACTAACATATAGGAAAACAATATGCTTCATTTTTTTGTTTTTATGCACAATGGCCCTTCTTTATGAAAGAACCAACCCTGCACTCAAAAAAATAAAAAGGAGTACTTGAGTCACAGAAAACGAAAAGGCACCCTCAAGATTTCCTTGCATGTCAACAAACAAATATAAATATAAGACAGCACTCAATTCCTATGAAAGCCAACCCTGTAGTTTACAGCTAAATACACACATAAACAGTTGTTTGGTGCATGCTCTAACAAACAAATCTTTATTTATACACATTAATTACTATGGTGCACCAAAAATAAAAGCATCACGAGCAGAACATTTTCACCCTCTGGGTGATTTATCTCTCAGCTAAATTTAACCATAGGTATCATTAGAAAAACCTTTCCAATTCTGACTTATGAATCAGAGGTTTAACAACATTACGAATTGGTAACAGACATTTTTGGATTAAATCTCAGGGACGTTTTGCCTTTTTTTGGTGTTTCCTGCTACTTAAAGGTAGCAAAGAAAGCTAGCTACTGCTTTTCATCAGTCTGCTGCGAGCTTTGTCTCTGCCTGCCTTCCCTGTTTGCTGTGTGGCTGATGCACATGGAACAGCTATGTCTAGGATGAAGGCATTTTCTAAAGGTAACAGTTTTAAAAGGCATTAAAGAGAAACAGTGTGGCCTTGCAATAACATTTAAAGGAGAATAGATTCAAGCAGAAAAAGATGTTTAACATGACCTATATCCAGTCTCCAGAGAATTGATGGCATGCAAATGTAACATCTCATTATAAGTGAAGGTTTGTGTTGATGTCCTAAAGCCGCAGGGCCAGTTGGCAATCACTCCCAAAATGCATCTTGCACATAAATGATTCTGAAGTATCAGTCATTGATGGCTGACCCAATGCTGTAGCCAGAGTCTAGCCTGGTCAGCATCACAGCGTGAAAGAACACAATGTCAACTAGGTCAGTCAACATCTCGTGTTTTAAGGCCTGTTGACACCAAGACATATGGTTTGCGTGTGATTTGTCTGTTTAGATGAGTGCAAAAGAAAGAGCAAACATGCTGAATGATGAAAAACAAGAATTCAGCATTACACAGGACAGTGGTACACAATTTTCAATTTTAGCAAATCTGGTATTTATCAAACAACAATAAATACAAGAATACAGAGACAAGAGAGCTGATTCGGTATGTGAATGTTCACGCTGGTTTGGAACGAATTCAAATTGTTTATCACACCAAACATCTGTCTTGGTGTGAAAAAGCGTTTAGAGTTTTATAACTCTGTAACATTGGGGTTGTCATTAATAAATATCTCAGTTGAAAATACTGAAAATTATATAGACAACATTCTCAACATTTGGACCATATAAGTATGATGTCGTTGTTAAAACTGGTTTCAAATTACTTCCAGTAACTGGTAATGATTTACTGAGAAAGCACCTCTTCAACATGTTTGTTTTTCACTATTTTAACAAATATATTTCCTGGTTATGCAGAGTCAACGGCACAGAGGTGCAGCCAAGAAGTCTATGAATTTAAGTTTCACCTAGCTGTTTAGTGATAACATGCAAGTGATTCACCAGGCTGTATTTATGCTGTCCATAAATACAAGTAAAAAAGAACCCAAATATTAAAGAATTTAATTACACTGATTAATAGATTTATACATCAACAGAAACAATAATGCTTCTGTCTTTGGATATGCTTAAAGTCCCCCTGAAATCAAAATTAAAGTTTTTTGGGTGTTAGTATCAATATGTTAGTCTTAAGGTTATCTATAAGCCAGTGTGCTCCAAAACAGTGACAAAATTCGCATTTAGAAGATATAAGCATTCAAAGCTTGCAGCTTGTCACTTCCGCCAAAATGGATCAATGATTTTTTGACGTCACCTTGTACTTCAGCTTCTCATCAAATCTTCTGACCAATCAAATGCTCTCTAGAATCCGCGAAGAGTCCCGCCCCCAACACTATAAATAATGGCGCTTTTCCACTACACAGTACGGCACAGTACAGTTCAGTACGGCACACTTTTGGGGGGTTTTCCACTGGGTACAGTACCTGGTACTTTTTTTAGTACCACCTCGGCCGAGGTTCCAAGCGAGCCGAACCATTACCAAAACGTGACGTGTAAACGCTGCTGATCACTGATTGGCCGGAGAGAATCGTCACTGCCTGCGTCATTGAACTTGCGGCACGAGACACAACAGACCCGTTAGATTTAAATCAGCACAGCCAGCGAAGGATCGAACGCAACTGTTTTGAATGAGCGCACCTTTCTTTTAACAACCAAAAAATGGCTGTTTCGTTGTCTGTTGATACAGACGTTCCTCTCATTGATAGCCGAGGAGCGGATCCAGCAAGAGCGTGATGTAGCGACACGGAATTAAAAAGTTTTTCAGGAGTCACGGCACTAGAGGAGGCGCAACTATAACGACACGTGAATAATCCCACCCACTCTAAAGCGGTACTAAACTGCAGTGGAAACACAAACCGAGCCGAACTGAGCCGTGCCATGCCATTCTGAACCGAGCCGAGCCGAGTCGTACCACACAGTGGAAAAGCGCCATAAGATGCTGAAGCTGCGGCTGAGATCGGTCACTTGTTCACAGTGTTAGTATACCCTGTACGGTGAATGGCGTATGGGCCACAATGTGTCACGCAAACTGCGGCAGTGCGCACAGTCTGATCCGGACTTTGGCTCTGGTCCAGAGACGCGATCGCACGGAGCGAATCATATGCGCGAGCGGGCATATATTAAACACTTTTAAAACTACACAGCCTCAGCATGATTATGATCACTATTTGTGATGCGATCTAGGAAAACCCAACACATGGTGAAATTTTACCTTTTTTAGGTTTTCTGGGTTCAAGCCCTTTCCAAAACTATTTTTATTTTGTCCATAGCTTGACCGTAGCGAAAGTTATGGCTATCTAAAGTTGGCTGATAGCTATGATTTTCAGGAATGGAATTTTGAGAAAAACGGGTTTAAAGTGAGACGGGTTTCACTTTCACTTCACGGGTTTAACGAGAGCTGTCTGTAAGGAGCGCTATACTGCATCATTACACAAACAGACTAACGTTACCCTGAAGAGGACAGTTTTCCGTTGTTTATCGTGATGGGCATAGTCTCTGAACTTTTGATCACCCCTTGTTTGTTTAGATAGCACGAATAGTGTACCTCAGAAAAGCGAGCGCAGCGAACCTGTGCATATACAGACTGTCATCGGACTCCTCCTCTTTAGTAACTTCATCATCCGATCCTTCATCTCTGGATGTGAAATAGTCCATTATAACATCGTTTTAGGGCACTGACAACGCCAACATTGAGCAGACTGAGACGAGCAAGATCGTTTAATTGAGCAGCTACTTCAGACTGCGTTGTTTTCTTGCGCTCCGCCATCTCACAATATTAAAAAAATAAATAAATAAATAGCCTAAATAAACTTTGCGTGCCGTAGTTTACACAGGACTGCCGGGAAATGTGCATTGATACACTTTTATTATATATGTTACGTGGTTTATTTTGATAGGATAGGTTAACTCTTTTTGTGGTGTTAAGAGAAAGCACCTCCACAGCGCGTTCATAAGAGAAAGACAGTCTTTTCTGCTTGCTGCAAAAAAAGATATTTTCAGAGATGATAGACAAGATGTTATAGAATAATAATTTAATGAAAACCTAATTTTGACAAAAAAAAAAAATGACATTCGACCTATTTTTCGAATGTCCTGAAAACGTCCCAGCGCGACATCCGATGGGTTTTCCCAAATCGCATCACATTTTGTTTTAGTAAGAGTTTAATATTGAATCTAGGGGGTAATCTATTAGACTGTGGCTGTCAAATTCGGCTTTACCAAGCTCAATGGCTCTGGCCCGACCAGATATAAATAAAACGCTATTGGCTATTTTAAAAAGGGGGCGGGGCTGCTCAATATGTCCCGCCCTGTCTTCCTGTTTCAGTTGAAATTACATCACCACACAGAATAACGCTGCGTGTTTCAAGGCACTTCAGGGGACCTTTAAAATCTAAATGTTTAGAGGGGGAAAACTAACTAAATGTATTCACTTTGAAATGGACATCTATAACTGTTTAAATATTTGTCCTGAAACATATCCTACATTTTAAAATTCAAGGATTAAAAAAAGATTCTCACAAAGATAAAGTTATAGTCTAAAACCTGCTGGGGGCAATGCTTAACCAGAGCGGTTATGGCCTACACACATCCGCTCCAGGGCATCCCAATATGCCGACTCTAAGTGCTTGAAGTGAAATCCGCAACTGGGTCAGGAATGAGAGAAAAAAATAGTTTGCATAAGAAGTATTCCATTCCTTGGACTTTTTCAAGTTTTGTTGCTTTACAGCACAGAATCAGCAGGAATGGCTCAGACAAGCAGATATATTTTTTTAATGTCTAAAGTTAAAAAAAATAAAATGTAAAAAAAATAAATAAATATTTATCACTAGTTCAGTTAATTTGATTTAGAAGTCACATAAATATTTAAGTGGACATAACCAGTGTGGTTGAGAGGTTCGATTGATTGAAGTACAACACAATCAATGTACTCAATGTATTATAACACAATTAAGAGATTAAAGTTAAATATATAAAAGGTTAGTATTAGTGATCGACCGATATTGATTTTTTAGAACCGATACTGATACCAATTATTTGCATGTTTATGTGCCCGATAACCGATATGCAGAACCGATATTTATTTACTGTTATAAAATACTTCACTTTGGTTTTTCCTCTTTTCAGTCATCTTTTTTTTAAGTGTCGAAAATTTGCAGTCTTTCATGTTAAATTTAATCTTCATATTACAACAATAAACAAATACATTTTATTTATAAAAAGCATCAGCAGCAATAACACTAATATTATCAATAAGCAAAATAAATGTAGAATGTCTAATGTTTTCAAGTGGAGAAAATAAATAAGACAGGAGTCATATCAACTTCATTTTAAACTACAGTTTTAGTAGGTTTATAAGCTGTTTAATGGAGTCAAGAATAATTCACTGGATAATGTTAATTCACTGAATAATATTCCCTGGAATATTGGAATATAAAAAAACTTTTAC
Organism: Tor tambroides; assembly: GCA_021397915.2. NCBI lineage: Eukaryota > Metazoa > Chordata > Actinopteri > Cypriniformes > Cyprinidae > Tor > Tor tambroides. The sequence continues at coordinate 5,572 of JAFVLL020038475.1, read as the reverse complement.
TAACTTTTTTTTTAATACAAAGTATTTTATTGCATTTCTTAACTGGAATGTTATATCAGAATTATTAATGTTTTTGTCCCTCTAGATTATGAAATGCCTGCTGACAGCGCAGTTTATCTATGCATTTACAAAGAACTCAAACTGCGATCACTTGCGGAGATAATAAATAATTAATTTCCATAAAGTTGTATTTTTAGATGTTTATTAGCGAAATAATGGTTATATAGTAAATGTTGCTACAATTTAAAGGTGTTTTAAACAAGTGAATCTTGTTAAAAGTTACATGCGGAGGCCGTGCTGGAGCATTTTCTGAGCATCAATCCGCTGAGTGAACAGCAATGTGAAGCGGCTTCACGAGACTAATGATGAGCAAATATACAACAGAGAGAGAATTTAATTCAGCGCTTTTATTTCCAACATGCGCTCATTCATGGCTGTATTGTTTAACTCATGCAAAGTTACGTCCTTATTGGGAGAGGACTTGACGGATTTAAGTGTGTCGAGCTCGTCCGTCCGCACTCATCCGCGGCGAGTATACTTTGAAAGCTGCTCGGACGCGGCTGTGCGCGAGACGGGACAGAACGCGGAAAGTGAAACTTACCCGGGCCTTTAGCCTACGTGACTCCGACTTCACGAGACTAACGATGAGCATAGACAACAGAGAGAGAATTCAATTCAGCGCTTTTATTTACAACATGTGCTCATTCATGGCTGCGTATTATTTAATTCAGGCAAAGTTACATCTTTATTGGGACAGGACTTGACGGATTATTTATATGACTCCGTGAGTTGCTCTCTATTTCTTAGAGCCAAGCTGGATAAACTACATATCAGGCATTTATGTAATGCATCTAATTTGTGCATTAATGGCTGTTATGTTAAATAAAGTTTACTAACTACAGCAAATCAAGTACTTGTGCATTCCGTTGTTGTTGTCTTGTCTCCCCTCAGACGCGCTGCAATGGCGATCCTGCGTGCAATTCTCATAACACCCACAAGATGGCGGCATTTATCGGTGAATCCGATATTACAAAACCGATATCCGATTATGGTAAAATGCTTAAATATCGGGAAAAATATCGGTAAATCGATATATCGGTCGATCTCTAGTTAGTATAGTTAAATCAATAATTAAGCAGGTCATCCTCACACACTGTGTCACTGTACACTAACAATCTTTATGTAATCTGCCAAGCTTGATCAGTTTTACAGAAAAAAAAATGAGGAAATATTTGGGTGTCCACATGTGAGAGACACAGACCAAAGGTGCATCTGTTACATATTGACTTGAAATGGGTGAATACTAATAAAAATTGTAATAAATTTAGTAGAAAGTTGATCAACAGAACAATATTCTTCATTGTAAGTGGAAAAAAACCCATTTAAAAACGTCTCTTTTAGCATCCAGTGAAAATTTAATCCAAAAAGATAAGGCAACAAGCATCTTTAAAAACAATAAATGGTGATAAGCAATGATGAACAACAACAAAAGTATGTGTACTGTTTGTAATCAGTATCCATTGTTACTGACCACTTAAAAACCTAGGGGATCACCAAGACCACCAAAAACAAAGCTATCACATGCTATTACATGAGCATGTGGATTGAGTCTAAAGATCAGCAACTGAGAAGTATCCTACTATGACTGCCTTTGTTATGCTATGATGAATTTACAGGAGTAATCAATGGCTATACAAGTTCTAAAAAATCTTTTTGGATTTGAAGCATCAACATGATAAGAGACATTTAAATGTAATTTATGTGCCACTTTTCAAATAGGTTGCCCAAACCTACATCAGCCAAACAGATAGTCCTGACTCAAACTCATGCTACTGGTTGAGCCAAAGTTGCTGTGTCGGGCTGGTAGAGATGCTCAAACAAATAAAGCAATGACGGATAGTGTCACAGAGCCACAACCTACGAATGATTTCCTCGTCTATGCATATTCATTTAGGATAAAGTATTTTAAACATTGAAAAATGGACATTTTAAACAGCACACAAGAATTTTGTACATATTCTTCAAAAGAAACAAGTCCAATAATGCAGTTTAAGCACCAAAACCTGCACAAACATGGTCCAACAATAATGATGACCAGTGTGAGGGAGTTTTGGACCAGTTTACAGGACAGTCACTTGGACTTTTCCAGTCAGTGCTGCTTTGCAACTAAAAATGTAACATTCGTAGATCTTCTGCATCCATTTGTATGCCTTGCAAACTTAAATGTTGATTTTCTGTGATGAAATCTACATTGCTGTTGCAAATTCCACTGATTTTTCAGAAAGATAATGCTATCTAACTGGCTAACAGATGAGGTTTTGATGAAATTGCAAAAGTGACTTGTGGTATTCTTGAAAGCTGTTATAATGTGCATCATATGCCATCATTTTCCAGCAAAAGTGTGTTTATTATTTTAAAGACTTACTATGTAACTACATAATATCCAGTTTTTTGATTTTTGTAAAACACAAAAGATGATATTTTGAAGAATATGGGTAACAGGTCCTCTTTGACTTTTAACATTGTATAGTAAAAAAATAATAATACTATGAAAGCCAATGGGGACCAGAAACTTTTTGGTTACCAACATTCTTCAGAATATTTTTTGTGCTCAGCAGAAGAGAAAAAAAAACAAAAAAAAAAAAAAACAGGTCTGGAACAATTTGAAGCTGAGCAAATGATGACTGAATTTTCATTTTTTGTGTGAGCTATGCCTTTAACATATAAAGAATTTATTTAAAATGTCCTGGCATCGATATGCTAAAGAGATGCACCAAGATGCTTTATTGCACTTACCTGCCACTGCCGCTGCTGCTGGTGCTGCTGACAGAGTCAGAGCTGGAGGAACGACTGTGGGATCCTGAGCCACTGTGGGAGCGTGCTGGCCGCGCTGCTTGACTCGGCAGCCTCTGTGGTGATGGATTGTGTGATTGTGAAGAGTGTGGTGAACGACTCCGACTGTGGTGGTATGTCCTTTCTCCTCGTCTGCCTCTTTCTTCTCTGTATAAATCCCGATGGACCACACTGGCGAGTGTGAAAGCTTCACGGGCACGGGGCTCATAGCGAGTCTCTGTGGTCTCAAAACGAGTAGGGCTCCGGCTTCGTGAACCATAGTAGACAATGCCTCCCGTTGTTGAGCCGCCACTTCCTACTCCAGCAGCACTGCTACTGCTTCCACCAGCACCGCTGCTTCCTGCAACACTCCCTGCAACACCAACACTGGCCCCTGATGAGCTGCCTCCAATGCTGCCACTGGCAGAACTGGCACTCCCGCTAGCTCCACTGAGGGCCCGGTCCCTAGAGTCTCTGTAATAATCAGTCTCATAGTGACGCTGGCGATCGAAACTACTGCTGTTGCTGCTGCTACGCTCATGGTGTCCATAGGCACTGTGATCGTAAGACCGCTCCCGACCCTCCGCAGCCCTACATGACAAGGAAAGGGATGGAGGATGGTAAAGAAAAATGGAAAGAATGAAATGAATGTTATTTTCATCCCTGACAGGCATACGAGTCAAGTGACATGCGTTGAAGAGTGATTTAATCAAAACATAGACTGCAAGTGCATGTTGGAAAGATGCTGTCTTGGACTTTCTTTGTTTGTTTATTCATTCGGGATTTTGCTTCAAGTCTTTTTAGAATTTACTCTTTTGGCATTTCTGAAATCAAACTGAATCCATATTGAAAACAAAGGGGAAGAAAATAATGCATGACAAATGTCATGCATGCGATGGTCAGTCACATTCCAAGTTACACAGAGTACAGGAAAAATCTGGAGATTCATTTATTTTACAATGGCAATTTACAATTTTCTAGATAACTAAAATGAACTTTTTTTTTTTTTTTTGCATTTTTTAGTGAGAAATTGCAATTACATTACACATAGAGATGACCAATTAGATAGTTATTTTCTTCTGTATTACCGTGAATATAATAAAGCAAATGTCTTTTAATTAGAAATTCTAGACAACCTACTTCCCTTCTATGATAGAATGACATAACTGCGTATTACTGCCTCATTTTGTGATTTAATTAACTAAAAGGAATGAGGTTTCATGAATACAATCATTCTCAAAGAATAAAATCAAAGCCACAGGTTACAAAAACTCATTATTTTGGAATAAAGGTCTTTTACAATAATACGCTCCAACATCATTTGTTCTGGTCAGGCTGTAGAATAATGATTCATGTGGAGAGTGATTCTAAACCATGTTTTTTTAAAAAAGAGGAACAAAATAAACCCTAATGAAATGGAATGAGTAAAAGGGACGCCATGACACGCTAAGCTCTATGCTAGCTTCACTTTAATAGCCATTTTGAAACACTTTGAAGACTGTAGTTTCAGTAGCCCTTTTCAGACTATTAAAACATAACTGCAATCATTCTACATCCCTTTTATGAGTCAGATTGTTACAGATATTTTTATTTTTATTAATTTATTTTTTTTTTTTTTAAATCGCTGGTGGAGAAAAGCAGGAATATTTTTGTATTTTGAAACTGATATATTTATACTGATGAGTTCTGCTAATTTTATAAAACACATAACTGTTTTAAATCAGTCAATCTACCAGCCGCTTTTTCAATATCTTACAATGATAAATCTTTGGGTATTTAAACTTATACAAATGATCAAATTGCAAATAAAAATGGTTTCATTTACTTTTTCAAACTTGAATAGTCTTAACTGTCCAACAGAAAATATTAATAACCAATCATCTGTGAGAAGCAGTCTATTACATTGATATTACCATAATTAAGAAGTGTTCTTAAGCATGGCAAGAAGCGGTGTACCTCTGTCTGCAACAGAGCTACCAACAGTTACATTTATAATTAATAATGATAATAATCAAAATAAACTAATATTTCGCAAAGTTATACTGACCATTAATAACTGCATGGTTGCCAAGCAACATAGCAGATTTACACATTAATACATTAGCTATTTATAATTCAAGTAAATTCTGTCATTTCTAATCACTAAAAGGCTGAAATAACAGCTAACAATTTACATTTAGAGCTTGAGATGCAGCTTCTCCAGAATAAGTATTTGTTAGTCACTGACAGTGAGTGATAGTGAGCATGTTGCAACAAATCTGACCTATTTAATATAAATAAGTTTGGTTTCCATAAGAAGATGCTTTTGTTCAGTGAAGCCAGCTGTGTAACTTGACTGTGATCAACCTTTACAGTACATATAGTCCACTCCTGTAATTTCCACAAGAACTGACAAACAGTGGTGACACATTGCATCACAACACTCCACAGCTCATTTGCCATCTCCTTCATTTTCATAGAGCTGTTATGTGTTTGGCTAGCTTTGCTGTATTATTTAAAGTCATTTGAACCTTTTTTTTCTTGATAAGCCTCAAACAATATTCAAATTATTCACGTAGGTAAAGCAGAGAGGCAAAAAGCCAGGGAGTGTGAAAAAGAGTGAGAATCAGGAAAGAGACAGCAAAGTGAGGTAAAAATCTGCAAATGCCAACAAGCTACTAAAAACAGCCTGTTTAACAGCTACATCTGTTAGTGGGAGATGGAAAAAAAGACACGGGATCAAACTAGGGGTTAGAGAACA
>JAFVLL020038473.1:0-22235 GCA_021397915.2 Tor tambroides | reverse complement strand
AGGGCCGGTGTCCCTGCAGAGTTTAGCTCCAACCCTAATCAAACACACCTGAACCAGCTAATCAAGGTCTTCAGGATGCAGTTAGGTATTTTTTTCCCCAGGGTTTTTCAGGGCTGGAGCTAAACTCTGCAGGAGAGTGGCCCTCCAAGATCAACGTTCCCCACCCCTACTTTAGGGGTAAAGAGGTGTCCTTTTGAGGGTACTGCCTCAAGTAGTGACAAGTAGTGGACCCACTAAAGGTACATTTATTTGCAGACTGTCAAATAAAAAAAGTGTATTTGATTTCTTCTGTATTCTTCTGAAATCATTATTCATAGATTATTAGTTGTCTAGTGTTACTGCAAATCTGTATTCAAGATAAGTCAAACTTAATGAACGAATGGAGCATGCGGCACATAATCTTGACCTTTTGATTTTTGTCTAACACTGACATCAGGTTGTATGAACAGGAAAAAAGCAAACTACATATTATTTTATAAGCAAGCATGTGGCGGCAAACTTAAAGGCATTAGTTAATTGATTAGTTAATTAATTGATTAGTTAAGATTGGAACTGGCAAGTTTGTGACCATGAGATCCATGACTTGGTCAGCATGGGACTCTTTGTGATATCAGGTAACTAATGAACAAATACAGTAACTGGAGTAAGGGAATACTAGAATATTCAGATATCCAAAAAAAAAACAAAAAAACAAAAAAAAAAAACCAGAACTAAAATGATAATTACTTCCATCTAAATTTTAGAATAATTTGAAATTAGTCAGCTTAAGCACAGAGCTAGAAGAATCAAGTTGAAAATAAATTCTAAAAAATGTAGTTAACCTTACAGAAGTGCAATAAAAAACCTATACTGTACACACAATGTACCTTAAAAATGCAATAATAAGGTCAAATACTACATTGTTTTCATGAAAACAACTTTTAAAACCTTTAAACTTTAAACTTCTTGTCCAAAATTTTAGAAAAATAATTTCATTTATTTTAGTATATTAATTTATTATTGTGACATTTACTGTACAAGTCACTAAATTAGAATGACTTTTTAGAGTGTACAGAGAAGTGGTTCTCAAAGTTTTTGATTTCCCTTTGTCCAAGGCATATTTATCTAAGTTCTTTGAATACTGATCTAATATGTTATATCTAAGATGATACCGTATGTGCCTCTCGTACTAAGTTTGTCAGTTTAATCCAGCTGAATCTTTATTTTAGTGTTTTTATTTATTTATTGTAGTGTTAATATGTTCATATAAATAAAGGCCCACCCTCTATGAACTGCTGTTTATGGAAAACTGAAGCTTGAAGATTCTTCAACTTTTATTAATTTTTTTCTGTGGAACACAACAGCATATTGGAACGGCATAAAGGTAAGGAAATAAACATAATTTTAATTTAGGATGAACTATCCTTTTTAATGAATTTTGACTGTGCATTTTTTCCACTTTGTTCAGATCTGAATTCATGTCTTTGAACTGATCTTCAGGTTTCTCTCTGGCTCAACAATGAGCTTACTGACAAGGTTGAGGTTATCTCTGTTCATCGTTACTCACTCGTCTATGTTTTCCATTAACAAAACCCCCAAGATTTACTCCAGACTTCATCCGAATCTATCAACAACAATATCTCATTTTGCTCTTACCTGTCATTACATCAAGCTGAACTACAGCCAAAGAGTCTTTATACCATATTAACCATCTTAGACACGGCTGCTTTTTTTGTTTTAAGATATTCCCTGAGCTCCTGCTGTCCGACATGATTGATCTGCTCTGTGAGCGGAGTAGCCTTTGCTGTTTTGAAGGCCAACATAGCTTGAAGGAGACTTAAGGGGAAACAGTAAATATACTGTATTACGCAGATGTTTTACAGAAGATATACAGTTCACATCCTGTTAGACTTATGGAAATAATACATGTTGAGAGGAGAATGTTGTTAAATTATCACCAACTATCCTTACCTTACTATCAGAGTGTTTTCATTTTAGTCTATTGGGTAAGTCTAAAATCCTTTTGGGAACACCTGCAAATTAATACTTGAATTTCTCAGTGTGTTTCTCAATAGGTGGGTCTGCTATGATATGGTCATGCACAAAACAATAATAATAAAAAAAGAATGTACAGTATGAATGCTTCTGTTCAGTGTATGTCATGGTAATACCTTTATGTATTGCTTCTGTACAGTTTTTGTAACTATTCATCAATTGCAAAAATTGTTAAAAAAAAATTGCAAAGAATTGTTGTTCTTGTAATACTGCTCTAATGACATTCTCAGGGTCACACACAAAAAGTTGTATAGACAGAAAGAGAAGTGCATACAACTTTTTTGAACAGTGATGTCTGACTTTTATTTCTATATACCATTTTCAGAGGTCTATTGATTGAGATAGGAATAAATATGCTCTGGAAACAGAATCAGTTAAAACTGTCTGCCAAGGGGATCGGAAGCAGGAAAAGTTATTTTTATCAGAATCTCTACAGTTACTTTGCACTCTCTATGGCTCTGTTTTCAGCTCTTTCTAAAATCTATTACACTCAAGGTCAAAAACCTGATGATGATCATGACTTGGATAAAGAAATTAAGTTAAATGCTGGAGAATAAATGATCATATTAGTACATTATTATTGTTGTTATTTAACTAGTTGCACCTTGAAGCCTGGCTTCAGGCAAATGCAAATTAGCAATAAACCAGTTAGTCACTGCTGTTTGGAAATTTGTGAAGATAGCGCTGCCCCAAAATTGTCAATATTGTCAGAGTCAATATTGCTCTGTCAGTTTAGATTGATGCTCAAACAAACAGAGCAATGTTTGATAGGGCCACGGTGTTTACAATTATCAGGGAATCAATCTATCAAAAGTTTCCTTGTTACATTATGGTTTCTGCATATTCAGATGGGACATGACACTTACTGTATACACATATAAACTTGCTTAATTCTGAGAAATTGACTAGTACTGCTTGTAAAAGACTAGCCTATAAAAATGATTGTCTTCGAAATGCTGTGAAATGTGTCTTTGCCTGTTGCTCTGTTGTACTTGTAATGCACAGTGGGATCTTGTGTCATTTCTGTTCTGCTTCATTTTGAAGAATTCCCTGTGGAGTGATTCTAAACACAAGACATTTCATACCAAGACACCTTTTTATTCGTGTCAGGATGCTTCATTTTGACAAATAGACCAGAGAGGATACAGACAGATAGAGGCTGTAAAGCTGCTTCCAGCAGCCTGAACTCAGGAACTTTAACAGGGAATGAACAACACACAGTAAACTACATCTGGTTTCACATTCAAAGATTGCAGGAGAACTTTTTGTTTCAGTCCATGAAATGTCTTTTATAAGCCATACTAAGATATGTCAGCTCTAAGCAAAATAGCAAAAAACAAACACTTGCCACTTGTTGTGACTCATGACATGAAAGTAAAAAGATCTTCCCACTTCAATTTAATATGACATATTTTAGCATTAGTAACTGTAAACTTTGTAATTTGCATTTTTTTTTTAAACGACACATTCTAATGACTCACTCTTCCCTTTAATGTGTGATGGTCTGCTGTCACCACATCTCTGATCTAGTTCTTTGTTCCTGTTCTTGTTCCGCTGCCTGTTTTTTATTATAATTACTGTAATTATCTTGTTGTTTTTCTAGGACATATTAATGTTATGAAAATAATGTGTTCTGTGAAGGTCCCTGTGAAAGACCTTTTCTATCCATAATACATAAGAGTCAGCTAATATATACATTTCTAAATATGGTCATATTACACTGTTTACTGTGCATTTATTCTTGATATTTAAATACATTCAGTAAAAGCAAAAGCCATTTTTGGAACATGTGTGGGTGTCTCTGGCTGTCTTTCTGTGTATGTGTGTGTGTGTGTGTGTGTGTGTGTGTGTGTGTGTGTGTACATATAATAGAAATATGGTCAGTGACAAAAAGCCTAATCCCACAACATGCATTTCTGTTTTCAAAATTGAAACATCTAAATAATCCCTTCACAGTTATTACTGAAATAAATGAAACTGACAAAACTACAATTTGAGTGATACTGTGACACCTGTTGTTTTATCCCTCATGGTCAGAATGCTATGAAGTCTTGGTTATTACAGTTTCTCCCTATGCCAAGCTGTCATTTCAAATGGAGTTACATGTCAACTTCTAATACCCATCTGTTTCATTAGCTCTAATGGAATATGTTTATGCCAACAGGTGAGAAATGATAGGAAAAGCAAGAGCTGAGAGATTCATGATAATTTTACTCTTAGTACAATATTTGTTGGTGCACACATTTAAACCTTCTCATATTCACTCTGTCCACTTTTTTTTCTCCACAGTTCAATAATCAAAGGTTATACACCCACCCCCACCCAAAAAAAAAACACTTAGTGACTTTGCTAACATTTAAATGAGTAGTGTCACCAGTTTTGATCCATTTCTTTATCCGCCTACTAACAGAATATGTTTACTTGCTGTAGAAAATAAAAACATGTGAATAAAGGCATAATGTATTGATGTTAAGAGTCAAAATGTATCTATATCATACTGAAAACAAACATGTTTTACAGCTTGAGAAGGTTTCCTTTTCCAGTGGCACGATTCATGATTATCTTTTTTCTGAAGTCTTCCAGAATTCAATAAAAGTCATTTTCAGCAGTACAGCCAGAGATTAACTACGACTTACTGTTTTGACTGCTTTGAAATTGGAAAAAGAAAGAATCCAGATAAATAGAATGTAATTCATCATGTAGACAGAAGTGTTATCATGGGAATGACTTCAGTATGGCAGCTCAAGAATGAACTCTCAAAGATTAAGGGTTGTACAATGCAACCCAAGTATACTGAATGTTTTTTGAAGCCAACAGAAATGCAGAAGGTTTTGAAGGCAGCAACAGGAAATTCAAGCGGTGCTTCACTGGAATACTGTGTTAAAGGAACATATCTCCTAAAAATTGAACTCACCCTCAGGCTGTCCAAGAGATAGATGAGTTTGTTTCTTCATCAGAACGGATTTGGAAAAATTTAATATTACATCACTTGCTCACCATTTGATCCTTTGCAGGGAATGGGTGCCGTCAGAATGAGAGTCCAAACAGCTGATAAAAACTTAACAATAATCCAAAAGTAACCAACACGACTCCAGTCCATCAATTTATGTCTTATGAAGCAAAAAGCTTGTAAGAAACAAAACCATCACTTCTGGCCAAAATAAAAGTCCATAATCCATAAGAACACTTCTTACAGTGACCCCTTGCGTGACAGAGAGCAGGGACCCCCGTTACAAAATGTGTCAAGCAGAGCTACATACAGTATTAAGCATAAAGCCTTTGATATTAATAGAAACTAAGCATATTATGATTAAGAATAAATTATAATATGTTATATGTATATTATGTTAAGACAGTAGATGAGAACTATACACGTTGTTGCACATGTGTCACTGTCTGTTTATTATCTTTTTGTTAAAACTGAGATTTATGTATCATAAAAAAACATTTAAATAATATAGCAGTGGTTGTATATTATTTAAATGGATTTGCAGAGTCATATATTTTAATTTTACTGTGAGATGGACAAATAAATATTTACTTGAACTTTAGCTTCAAGTTTACTAAAACAAAATTTTAATTTTACTGTTAGGTAGACAATTAAGAATCAAAGTAAACTTAGTATTGATTTAGTGATGGTTTTCTAATAAAGCACAGATGTGATGTGTATGCAGCGGCTCCATAAAAAGAATAGCAATGTTAAAGTTTATTTACAAGGCATTACTTTTACAAATTGGAATGGAATATAAATATATATGTATTGATACAAATATTTTTCTAGTAATCTATAAGTCTGCATTTACATTGCGTGTATCTATTTTGACATGCCATATTTTTGTCTCGTACTTGTATCACTATGTCAGTTGCAGCTTCAGAGTGAATCACGCAGTTATATGTAGATGTCACTTCCAAAACTTGGCTGTCGGTCCTCTTAGCAGCATGAAAAGCAATACTTTTATTCAACGGATTATTGCTATATAGCCTTGAAAGTGTAAAAGTCTGCTCACTTTACAATCAGTAAAAAGCTGTCACTCATCTCAGTTACAACACTACATTGAAATCAATAAACTAGTCTACTCTGCATAATGAATCTCTTACTTACATTGTGTCATTGTTTGTTAATGAGAGAGGATTCGCGAGAGTGTGTATAATTCCGCATTGAACAAAAACTCAGGCGTTTTGAGCAGTTAGTGTGTGGATTCTAACTTAGACACCTCTGATTGGCCATTGCGTTCAAGAGATCAACAAACATGTCTGTGATTGGCTACATTTCTCACCCCTGCAAAAACACAGCTATGATTCTACGAACTATTACCAAGCATAGTTTTGTTTATAGAGTTCAGTAGCACATGCATGTTTTGAAACCACATAATTATTTGCATTTGTGCTGTTCATTTCGGCTTTTCTAAGAAGCATTCATAATTAAAAAATAGACTACAACTGTCCATCAGTGTCCTGCCCCTTTAATCGCCGAGGCTAAAGTGCCCTTTCGGTCCAATCTATGCATTTCTACCCCCCTTCCAACTGACTGAGATTTTGTCCTCGTAACGTTGCTTGTCCCCTGCCCCTCCGGAGGTCTGTGTACGTCACTGCTGTCCATTATGATAAAACATTTAATAGCCAACAATTATGCATGGATTTTAGTATTTCACCATTTAAAATTTAATTACCTATTGGTTGTTCCCTGCCTATCATATCATGGTTAGTATTCCACAGTAGTGCTCAACAGAGTTTTTAAAACTTAACCTCTTCAGTGACAGTATACTTCTCGTTACTGCATAAACATCTGATATCATCTTAAACGTCCTATTAAATATTATTAAATCAATTTTTAAAAAAAGGGTTCTATTACTGAAAGTAAATCATCTGACCAAGTCTAAAAGAGTTCAGTGGAACATTCAGTATATTCACTTCACCTTTAGTGACAATGAAGACATTTTGGCTTGACCCATATATTTCTACTGTATTCTTCAGAACTTTTGATATCACCTGTTTGACCTGAAAGAGTGCTACTTCTTTCAACATATGCTTTGTATTGGCTGAGGTCAAGGACAAATTACAACTGACATGTCACTGGAGCTAATCAGGTGTAAAAAGGATGTGGGGACTGACGAAAACATTCTAGGTCATTTCCTTGTGAAAAAGAAATGTGCTTAATTGTAATGAATGTGCATGTGTAGTGTATTTCAAATTTTAAAAGTACATTTATGAAAATTGTACTTGCAGATAATAATATAATATGAACTAAATAAAGGCCACTTAAGTGTACTTAAAGAGCACACTTTCATCAATATATTTTTTAAACACTTAAGTACACTTTTAAAAAGTGCACTTTATAGCCACATTTCAAAGATAATGTAAGTAATTATGAAAATTTATATAAAGATGTACTTAAGTCCTATATCAGTGGTTCAAAAAGGCACTCTTAGGTTCATCTAGTTAAAGTATACAATTTTTGCAATAAGCACTCTTTTAAAAAGTATTCTGAAGTGATCCTTCTCCACAAGGATTTGCTGCAGGTGTTGCATCTGTAAACAACAACAACAACAAAAAAAAAAGAAAAAAAAAAAGGAGTAAATATGTGCACTACTTTAAGCGCTTATTTTTTTATTTATATGTTGATGTCATTGGGAGACTTGCTCATATCTTGGAGTCTTTTGTTTGCACTTGCATTTCAACTACTTCACACAAATGCTGTCCATGGTGCTGAATACAATGACTTTTAGCATGACTAAACTTTCAAGAGATAGTTCAACCAGAAATTGGAAAATTCTGTCATCATTTCCTCACAATCATTTTTTTCCAAACCTGTATTACTTTATTTGTTCAGAGAAGTATTCATAAAATTAAGTGAATTTTGAGCTAAAAAAAAAACCAAAAAAAAAAAAATTCAAGGTAGAGCAGACTAAGTACAGTTATAACAGGGTATACTGTGAATATTTCTCTTCTCCTGCAAGTTCAAACTGCCATTATCTATGGCACATTCCCGTTAGCATCCACTTTAAAGGGTAAGTTCACCCAAAAATGAAAATTCTGTCATTAATTACTCACCCTCATGTCGTCCTCATCTTCAGAACACAAATTAAGATATTCTTGATGAAATTCGAGAGCTTTCTGACTCTGCATAGACAGCAACACAACTGAGCAACCTGGTCTCATGGCATAAACGTACCTGGGTGCACTTTTTAGCGAGACTGTTTTTACGTACCTTACTGCACGTTTCGTCGCAGTTTCAAAGAGAAATGTCCACTGAGTGGCGCTAAAATACGGGTTCAATACGTAAACCCTGGCACGTTTTTATTACGTTGATATAGGTAAGTATTGCTGTGTTTTTATTACATTGCTTCAGGTAGGCTACGTATTGTGGCGGTTCAGAATTCAAATATCCGGGGACCGCCACTAAAAATGAATGCTCTATCGTGTTGGAAATATGCCCTACACCAAACCCAACCCTAAACCTACCCGATAGTGTTGACAAATGCAAAACTGATATAAAAATGCATTTGTTGATGCAACCATGCTTTTTGAACTTCCTTATATGCAGATGATTTGAACTGTTTTGATGAACCGTAGTTACACGGGATTCAAACCAGAGCTCCTCACTTCTCAAGTACGTCTCCGTACTCCGTGAGCTACCGAACAAACCTGCTGTCTATGAAAACCCATCGATATGAAGCTGTATATGTGTGATGCTAACCTTGAAAAGCATCAGTTTTCAAATTTCCCAGCATATTAATATTGTTCTAGTAATATTACGAAAATTACGCTTTATTGATCAAAACTCTGTAAATTTGTGTGAAAAGGAATAAAAGGTGTTGGAGTTTTACTGCCTCTAGTGTTCATTTCTTTTGGAAACTGCAGTGATATGTACTTATTGGTACGTATTTTGCGTCTCGCTAAAAAGCGCACCCAGGTACGTTTATGCCATGAGACCAGGTAGCAACTGAAACATTCAAGGCCCAGAAAGATAATAAGGACATCCTGAAAATAGTCCATGTGACATCAGTGGTTCAATTGTAATTGTATAAAGCTATGAGAATACTTTTTGTGCACAAAGAATACAAAAATAAGGACTTTCTCAGCAATCTCTTCTCTTCTGTGTTCGACACACCTTCACAAGGGTACTATGACACATGTGTGTGCATTCCTCTGCTTGTAAACAAGACACAGCGCATCCAGGTTCAACGTCAGAGCTTCCGCTCCTGCATTAGCAGCACATTAGCAGTGTCATGGTACTTTCATGAATGTGCATCAAAGACTGACACAGAGGAGAAGATATTGTTGAATAAAGCTTTTTTTTTGTGTGTGTGTGTGTGTGTGTGTGTGTGTGTGTGTGTGTGCGTGTGCGTGTGTGTGTGTGTGTGTGTTCCAAAGATGAATGAAGGTCTTATGGATTTGGAACGACATGAGGGTGAGTAATTAATGACAGATTTTTCACTTTTGGAAGAACTACACCTTTACCAATTAAAGTGCATGGTTCACATTCCTGCAAAGATATTTAATCTTTAACTGTCTGGGTGGTACATTTTTAAATTTCTCACTTTCTATCTTTCTTATTGTGAATAGACCATTATTCCTGCCTGGTCATTAAAAAACCAGCTGTGGCTTTTATAATTATTGATTTGTCTTCATCAGTTTATTTATTTTTTTTAAATAGTGGGAAAAGGGTGCAATATCTAATTTAGTTCATTAACATTTATGTTAAAAAAGTACTACGGCTATAACAAAAGTGATGCATTTCTTTCACCATTAAATGTGGAAAAGTCTTGAGGTCCCTGCTCTTGTGGTCCTGGAGGTCTTAGCCTGCTGATCTCTAGTCTCAGACATCACACTAATGGGCTGACCACGCTCTTTTTACTGAGTGTCTGGGAAAACTAATGTTGGAACAAATCTAATTGGCTGATTTTTAAAGGTTTTCAGGCAGTCTGTTGTGCAGCAATCTTTAACAGTCCACCAGGAAACAAAAGCAATTTCCAGGATGGCATCAGTGAGCGCTTAAGAGGAGCAACTACTGTAAATGCTGGATTTAAAAAAAAGTTAGTGAAGTTCACAGCTTTTAAAAGACATTCAAGTATTTTGTATGTAGTTGAATTTAAAACAGATGTGTTCAAATGTTCAGTAGCTATAGTACCCAGACCTTTCGTTGTCAGGCAAAGGTCTGGCATTGCGAGAGTAGGTATACTCCCTAGTCTAGTGATCCCGGATATCCCTAGCTTGATAGTTACTGCTTTGGTGGTCCTGAGAGTGCTTAGCCCAGTGATAGTCCTTAACCTGTCTTTGATGGTCTCTCTGTTGGCTCCACACATTTCCACGCTAGATTCCTCTGGCTCTGAACCTTCCCTCAGGTGGCAGCATCGCTGCATCTTTCCTGAGGTGGTGGAGTCTGCTTCCGAACTCCTCATCATGTTCACAGATTCTGTCTCTGAGTTTCAAGATATGACTGAGATGGTCATCACCCTTGTCTGTCTTTCCTCTTACTATGTATCTCTAACACCTTTTCCTTCCTGAATATTGCTTATATTGTTGTTCTTTGTGGCATCATGAGCATTATGAGTCACCCTTTAAATAGGGAGGATTATGTAACAGTTTGTGGTTTTTTGTTCCATTTGGACTTTTAGTCTGTAGCTTTGTCTTATTTCTTTCTTGAGGAACAGACCAACTCGCAATTGGAAAATTTTGCAATTGACTTTGATGGATTTTAACGCTAACCTGTTTAATAAATGAAAGTATATAAAAAAAATCTCTATCATTCTCATCTGTTTTAACCTCCTTAGGACAGTCCTAAGCAAGGACATGCCCAGATGTGAAGATGCAGAACATAGTGTCCCATGAGCAGCATTAACAGTCTCTAAATTAGAGTGACACATTAAATGACATTGACTCATCCAAAATTACCATGAACTTGTTTTCCTCTCTTGATGCCGAACAACCTTGAACAGTTTTAGCATCTGACAGGAGTCTCATTCATCTTTTAATTTGATACGATACAAGGTTAATTTTGAAGCTATTTTTCTCCACACAAAATTGCACCCTGGGGATTTCCGAGTGCTAGACAAAGAGGAAATGGTGAAAGGATGTCCACTCAAGCCAATATTCCAGCTGTGGCGAACTGTTACTATAGTAGAAAATTTGACCCTGAAGCCTGTCTTGTGATGTGACTATCATGGGTGTCATGCTGTGAATCTTATTATAGTGGTCTTTTCAAATCAAAATGGTCATTTGGTCTTTTGGTATATACGTATGCCGGATTCTCTGTATAATTTCCTTTAAAATAAAGTAGCCTGCTTAAAATGTAAGTAAGGATTAAACTTGCATAATTAATTCAGTTTGATGCAATTTTTGCACAGTGGTTTTCAAAATACATATTGTTCCAAAACAGCTTGACAAGAATAGTGCTTTCCAACTTCGCAGTCACCAAGCTAAAAGCGATAACAGAAAATAAAAAAGCTTTCTGAGATGTTAGGTAGATGAGCAAGAAATATGGGATGATCCGAGACAATTAAATAGCCTATTTACAGTAAAAAAAAAAAAAAAGATACTGTAATTAAATATAACTTTCTGGCAGTACTGCAGTACGTGATACTGAATGGTAATTTTTCTGATGAAAGGTTATCAGATATAGCAAGAACAAAAAACACCAATTTCAGTGATCCATAGAGGGTTTCAGGGGAAGCTATATGGCTTGGATACACAATATGCGCATACTATGAATTTTGCATGATGGATAGGAACACTGCATGATCCCTGATTACATTCCGGACGTGCTGTGGATGAACGCAATCAAAATGTATTCAGCAATCATCCTACACAATAACACATTCCATGAATGCAAAGCATGCGCTCTAGATGTGATATAAGCACCAGTGCACTTTTGTTAAAAGAGACACAGGGCTGTGTTTATGGTGTTGTCTCTAACACTCCCCTCAAGGTACTGGACCTCCCCTGTCTGTTGATAGCTAGACCACAATATGATGAATCACAATTTTTGTGTGCATGTTATAGAAGGTATTGGCACATCACATGGGGGCGTACTGCTGACTGTGAGAACTGATTCACAGCCCCTTAAGGCAAAGCAATTATGTGGGTCAAGGGGAGGAAATTGTTCTAAAGTTAGGCAGTTTTGCAAAAAAAGAGTGATGGAGTGATGATGTCAATAAAGTGCCATAATATTTCAATAATCTGCAAAGATACCATAGTGAATCTTTTCAACTTGAACGTCATTGAAAAAGAGTAAAAGTGAGGCTTCATTCATTTTAACAGAAAAAAATGCAGAGACTATATACTGGTATACTGTTGATTATGTACTGCTACTTACAAAATGCTAATATGGAGATGGTTCCTTAATGATCCTTTGTGCTTGATCTAACCTGTATTTTGAATTAGTCTGATCTAATGTAGTCGGGTTAATTTTTCAGAACCCAGTTGTTGGTGATGTCACTTTGTAAAGAAACACTCTATGCACATGTACTCATTTCTACATGGAGGCGATAACAATAGCTTATTGTTTTCAAACACTTGCACTTTGAAACTCGTTTTCAAAAGGTTTTTTTTTTTTTTTGAAAATGGTGTCCTGTGTAAATGCTCCCTGAATTAACAAAATGATGGCATTAATGGGACTAAGACTAATTCTCACCTACTATACAATAACTCACCTACTCATACTGTATATCACAACTTTGTCACTTTAAAATAAACCTTGAAATAGCCTAAACACATGATCTGTGGGATTTTTATTGAGCAATCAGCTTGGAGAAATTTGGCTGTGTCTGTGATCAGTGTCTGTGATCATGACTGATGGTCGGAAAATTATCTGACTGTTAAAAATAACAGATGAAACTGTCACGAATCTGGTCCATGCACTTCTGGACAATCACCACCAGAGGTCACCCACTCACAGCATTGACTCTTGCACCACATTAAAAAAAAAAAAAAATATAGTGATGCATTGTCAAGTATGGTGACCCATACTCGAAATTGGTCCTCTGCATTTAACCCATCCAAGTGCATGCACACAGTAGTGAACATACACCCGGAGCAGTGGGCAGCCAATGTTCCAGCGCCCGGGGAGCAATTTGGGGTTTGGTGCCTTGCTCAAGGGCACCTCAGTCATGGTACTGCTGGTGCGGGAATCAAACCGGCGACCTTCTGATTACAAGCCCGACTCTCTAACCATTAGGCCACGACTTCCCACTGTTGCCATTCACCATCGGACTGCATTTCCCATCATCCAGTGCACTGACGACACAGCTGATTTCACTGATCACTTAATTACACGCCTTACTTAAGCTATGGACTTCCTCTCTATCAATGCCGAGTATTGCATAGCGTTTATCCCAGTGATAGCTACTTTATGGAGCCTTCTCAGTATCATAGCCTTGCCTTGCCTTGCCTTTTGTGTTTTCCTGTGTTTTGCTTCTTGCCGTGTTTCCTGGATTTACCCTTAGCCTAGCCCTTTGGACTCTGTTTGTACCCCGCTGCTCTACGGATTGCTCTGTGTCTTGCCCCTGCCATACCTGTTTGCCATTGTTTGACCCTGCCTGTTTATTGACCATGTTTTATAATCAGAGGTGCCCAACCCTGTTCCTGGAGATCTACCTTCCTGCAGAGAAGGTAGATCTCCGGGAACAGGGTTGGGCACCCCTGGTTTAAATTATTACTGCCTTGAGTTATAATTTTTGGAATGAATGATGCTTAAAATGCCTAAAAATGCTAACTTAATGAGATTTACACTTGACTTTATAAATAAAACATTAATAACATAATTACACAAAACAGAATTGTATTTGGTTTCTTTCTTTTTTTTGATAGTGCAAGTAATTTCTATGTATGTGTGTGTGTGTGTGTGTGTGCCTAATTTACTTTGTGCCCAATTTACTTTATTTGCATGTAACCTAAATGCAGAGCTCCAAATTACACGACAAAAATTGTAGTCCGTAGCATAATCCATTAAATTACACATTTTATGTAATGTAATCAGACTACTTTTTGATTACTTTTAGATTACTTTTGTCCTAACTCGTTTATCACATTGATTTAAATAGGATAATCTTGTACCATAATGATGTAAAAATACAAAGAGTAAGAAAATATATTAAATTCATTGTAATTAACAACATGAAGTGGTGAAACAGTGGTAAAATATAAAATAATACAAATAACACTATTTCGATAGTCCACTTTAGACATTCTACTAACAATAAGTAACTTTGCAACATTAGAGTATTAGTAGACTGTCTGCTTAATATCTTCTAACACTTTATTTTGATGGGTCCACAACATACTGACTATGAGAAACTTTGCAAGTATATGTCAACTTATTCTACCAACCCTAAACTTAACCTAACAGTCTACTCTGAGAGTTAGTATGTAGTTGCAAATTAATGAGAATTAGCTGACATGTAGTTACAAAGTTACTTATCAGAATCAGAATGAGCTTTATTGCCAGGTATGTTTACACATACAAGGAATTTGTTTTAGTGACAGAAGCTCCACAGTGCAACAGAATGACAGCGACAAGACACAGATAATAAAAAGAATAAAGTATAATATACAAATATACAAAATAGACAATGTACAAAATAGCAAAAAACACAATATATAATATAGACAATTATGTATGTACAGTTATAATGTGTGCAAATTTGAAATGTAAATATGTGTGTTAAATAAATAATGTATTATAGTGTAGTGTTCCGTGTTTATTGTCAAGTGTTCATGAGATGGATTGCCTGAGGGAAGAAACTGTTTCTGTGTCTGGTCATTCTGGTGCTCAGAGCTCTGTAGCGTCGACCAGACGGTAACAGTTCAAAGAGGGAGTGTGCTGGATGTGAGGGGTCCAGAGTGATTTTCTTAGCCCTTTTGTTCACTTTGGATAAGTACAGTTCTTGGAGACTGGGGAGGGTTGTACCAATGATTCGCTCAGCAGTCCGGACTGCCCTCTGTAGTCTTCTGAGGTCAGATTTGGTAGCTGAGCTGAACCAGACAGTTATAGAAGTAGTGTAATTAGTAGAATGTCTAAAGTGGACTATCAAAATAAAGTGTAACCAGTTTTTTTTTTTTTTTTTGGAAAAGAATATTGCAGCTTTACAAAGAATAGTGCTTTACAAAGCACTATCCCCACCCCACCCATGAACACAATCAAGCCTTCGAAAATAGCTGATTGACCACCCTTTAAAGTAAATACATTAGGTGAAAGAGGTTCAGATGACAAAAACTTTGGGAATGTCTGCATTACATGTAATTAATGAGTTTGAAAGACAAAAGCCTTTCAATAATACATAATAATATATGGCTAAATAATCTACTGTTTCAAGTAAAAGTGAATGTGTTCAGTAGTAGCTGATGCAATGTTGAAACACTTCTTAAACCTGAAATGATTTCTGTAAATCCAATGGTAAAATGCTGTGTAGCCACCTGACTAATGACTGATCTCTGTGTGAGTGTCCACAAAACTAGACTTTCTGAGTGTATATAAGCAGCAGGCTATTTTAGAAAGGAAAAATTCAAAGACGATAAAGAGGAATTGGGGAGAATCAATAAATTACAAATAATGTATTGCTATTGTGTGAATAATATGTAGGCTAATCATGTAATCTATAAAAAAAAGTAACTAGTTTGATGATGGGTATTTTAAAATGTAATTTACTCTAATTACAAGTACTTAATTTTTGGAATCTGATTACATAATCCAGATTACATATAATCAGTTACTACCCAGCTCTGCCTAAAAGGTACATTTTAGCCTCTGAGACAGCTTTTGTACCTTTATTTCTGAGAGTGTAGAAAAGTGTGTTTGTACTAATATATTATTTGCGTATAACCTAAATGGTACATTTTAGCCTCAGAGACAGATTTTTACCTTCATTTTTGAGAGTGTAGGCTACTATTACAATAGCTGTCACTTGGTTTGATTTTACCTAATAACATTCATGCATTTTAAGTGTACTTTAGGTGTCCGAACAATTTTGAAGTTTGAGTGTTTTTTCCCCCTCCGAACCGGGTTTGTATTGTACCTTGTGTTCGTCTGTCATTGGATCCTCTGGGCATTTCAACACGCGCTCGTGTTGAGATCAGTCAACTCCGCCTCCTACCTGCCACGCGCTCGCAGTTACTGCTGGATCAGAGAGCGGCGCTGCGCCCGGCATTCGTGCTCTTCTGCTGACAGCACGCACTTCATATAACTATGAAAACTGGCTTTTAAAGTTAGATGTAAGACTAGAAATCTAATACACTTTGCCCAGTATAAGAAAGACACTCACGTTTGATTCAGTCAAGTGAAATTCTTTAGCATCGTTAATAGTTCGAGAGCACTGAACGCTCTGGCACAAACGAGTAGGCTATGGACAGTTTCAGACTGTGCGGGGAAAAGATGCTAAACATCAAGAAGTTGTGGATATAAACGGACAGAAGAACAGAGCACATTCCTAATATCCTATGGCTTGAAGGTAAGGTGCATGTTTTAAACAAACACTGCTCGATTAAACTGCATGTTTTTCCTCTAAAACAAACACTGCTTGATTAAAATTGTCAGAGATGGATTGCCTTTTTAGACTGGTGCCTTCCATTGCTTCTGTTTTTACAAAAATAAGTTAGTATAGCGTAACTTTTGATTGTAATACATAAAAATGCGTTTTCTGATTACTAAGCAACTGAAGTAGGCTAGACTGTGCCAATGTACTAATGTCAAATTTACAGGGTAAAACAGCTGTGGTTGCCAGAAATTCAGAAATTATTGTTTGCCATTTTGTGCCTGTTTATTTTAAAGTTCACAACCATATATGACATACAGTGTTTATATCCAAACCTACCCGAACTACAAAAATCTGTTTGTATTTTAAAATATATTGCTAAACAGAGTAGTATTATACAATAACAGCATTAAAATAATGTATTGAAGATCAACTAAACCTCATAAAATGTAACTTAAACACCCCATTCAAGAAAACAATAAACATAAATATTAATATCAGATCAGATGAAAATTAGAATCATTTGCGTTTCACTATAGATTATAAGACTACTCATATTTTTGCTTAAAAAAAAACTATGTATTACCTTTTTGAATGTATTATAGATTTTCACAGTAAATTATATAATTAATACTTTATACTTCAAAAAACAGTTCTTTATTGGATTTAACAGTAAAATTCCATTTATTGTCTTTTAATATAATGTTTCACATTAATGTTTTAACAGTATTTTTTTTTTTTTTTTATTTAACTGTGTATTAAGCACATAGTAGAATGACTGAGGTATTGAGTAAATGGATTTGTGAGTAGAGCATAGATTAAACATAATAAGAGGTGAAGAGCAGTATGTGAACCCAGGCAATATTCCAAGAGTCTTTCAAAAAGGGAGGGTGGGGGGTGGCGAGTACATTCTGAAATCTGCTGTTTATTGATTTAATCAATTACATAATCACTTGTTAATTATCTCTCTATATAAGCCACAAACACATTATGGCACTATTTTAGTTTATGCTTTTTCTCATTTTGGACTCTTTATAGAGTACATGGAAAGACAATCAATGTGTCTATGTGTCTTGATATCCTTCTTTTACTAATCTACCAAGTCGCCTAATCTTAGACAGTTGGCAAAGAGAGTCCTGCCCAGAATAATCTGTGCTAAATCATTTACATCCAGTCAGTAGGAGAGATGGTGTTCGCAGAGTGCTGGTCTGTGTACAGATCGTAATAGTATTCTGTTGTACCTGCTGATTTTCTGTAATATTCATCTCTGCAAGAAACTGACTCTGTTTGACAAGAGGAAGAAAATATGATGAATGTAATGGTCTGTCTCTGCTACGAAAATTGACCTCTCGGTTAGAACAGCCATGCACTGAAGAATTCAAAATAAGCATAAAGCACATGAGAAATACTTTTGTATGTGGAACAATGAAAGTGACTTAAAATGTCTATGGGAGTCTATCTCCCCTGGGGCATCTTGCGTGGAGAGGTGTGGCCCTGAGAGCATTTTCTTGACATTTCCATGGAGGAAGAGGCAGACACCACAGACTGCCCTTTTGTTATTTAACAGAGCCTGTTTTTAGGGGCTTGTAGAACAGGGGGCAGTGTTTCACAACAGCTTCAAACAAGATCATTTTAAACAACTGAGAACAAAAAAACACAGGTAATGAACCGCATTAATCTGACAATTAGTTATATTGATCAAAAATGTTCCTGGCGTGGATGCAAGGTTCAGCTAGAATTAAAGAGATGGTAACAGATAGCAGAGGCTGTTGGCCGTGTTGTGTCCATCCATGCCAGATGCTGGGCTCTGACAGCAACATTTAGTATTGGGTTTTAGTGCACAGACTGAAAATACACCCATGGATTTCTCAGATTTTATGAGAGGCAAGCAAATAAATGTCTCTCATTTTATGTTCTTTCTTTGGAAGTAGTGAACTCAGCCCATTGTGGAAAAAAAAGCAGATTTTAATACAGCACATTATGGTCTAAATATATTTGGTAGCAGATGGTGGAATAGACATTAGTAATGCTGAACACAAGGCATCTCAGAAAATTGGTGTCCTGGAAATGTCACCACTGTGATTTGGTTATAACTGTTCACTTCACAGTAGATTGCAGTTTAAGGACTAAAATGAACAAAGGTCAAAGTGTTATGTAAGACTATATACCTTTATACCTCTGATTATGACATCTAACTCATAGAAAAACCCATTTTAATAGCCATTTTTGACAAAGACAAAATCTTTCATGACATTTCTAGCTTTCTGTTTACCTTTCTGTCCACTATGTGATTTTGTTTAATTTAGAGGACAGGGCAGAGACATAAGGGGCTTTAGACCATGACTAATGTTATGGATTGTAACCATGGGCAAACTTAAATAAATGCTGTCTCTAAAATGTGCATGCTTCAGCAAGTGCAGGCCCAGCTGGAGAGTCGTTCAGACATTTTACAACCATGTTAAACTCAAAAATAAGATGCACATTTCTGGAAGAAACTTCTCCAGAGTTCAGGTCTAGGACAAACAGCTCTCAAGTTGAATTGGAGGAAATTTTGAATACAAAATATAGTATATAACTATAATTACTATAGTTTTAATTTTTAATAATTTAATTATTAATTATCTAATCGCTTAATAACAAATATATTAAGAAAAATCTAATATGTCATTTACATCAGTGACATTTGACATCAGTGCAGATTTTTAGCGAATAACTTTAGCTATCATATGACCTCAGATGACTCGAAATGCTGACATCTAACTCATAGAAACACAAGTCATATTGACTACTTTAATCATGCTTTTTTTTGTACTTTTCTGAGCTTGACAGGTACAGTCACTATGAGATAAAACTGCAGAAAAAAATTACACTGTTTGAAAAGATTTCATATTAATGTATTATTATTTTACAGTACATTTTTAGAAAGGCTAAAATTTAAACATTTGCAACTGTCTTGCAGTATAGGCATGCATTTACTATATGTACTGGGACTTTCATATTTCTGACATTGTACATTACAGCTGCTATGTTCTATATGTAAATAGAGAAAAGATTTCCATCATGCAACAGTACTTAACTTTTGGCTGAATTTGACTTTGAACTAATTTCATGGTGTGTTTCGAGAGACAAATGTGGAAAAATCTAAAGGAAAAAAAAATCCCTGGTCACACTTTATATTAGTTGGCCTTTACTACTGTGTACTTACATCAAAAAATAAGTACAATGTACTTATTGTGGTCATATTGTATTTCAAAACACTCTTGCTGCTATTGAGGTGGGATATGTTTAAGGTTAGTGACAGGTTTGGTGGTATGGGTAGGTTTAAGGATGGGTTAAGGTGTAAGGGATGGGTTAACAGTGTAATTATAAATGTAATTGCATATAGGTATTTTTAAATATATAAGTACAATGTAAAAACATGTATGTACACAATAAGTGCATTGTATCAAATTATTAATTTCAATGTAAGTACATAGTAGTTAAGGCCACCTAATATAAAGTGGGACCAAATCCCTTAATTAATCTTTGAGGATTCTTATTTAATAGGTATTTTGGGTTACTGTTCATTATTCCTTATTGAGTCTGTTCACTCAAAAATGAAAATTCTATCATCATTTATTCACTCTCGTGTCATTGCAAACTCACAAGACTTCATTCATCTTGCTAATACAAATTAAGATATTTTAAGATGTTTTATAATATTCTCTCATCCCCTCCACTGTATGTAATCAACATTTTGAAATTCCAAAAGTACACAAAGGCATCATAAAAGTAATCCATTGAGCAGTTTTATTTCATTGTACTGAAGAAACAAGATCACTTTATATCATTTAAAAGATTTAATTTTGGATTTTGTTCACACAAACACTGATCAACACGTATACGTAGAGCACATCAAATATGGTAAACAGAAGCACAAACATGCGTAACACGCAAAAAACATGATTGATTTTAATGAAATGAAAGTCTTTGGAACGACATGAGGGTGAGAAAATGATGACAGAATTTTCATTTTTGGGTGAACTATGCCTTTAAGGGTCAAAAAAAATATCTTCTCACCTTCATGTTGAGTGAAAACTGCATTTATTAAACTTTATACTGTGTAATCTGGAAGTGGGTGCAAATAAACAAGTTGTTTGGTCTTTTGTCCAGTCGTTAGGGAAAGCACTGATCAGATTTGAATATGACCTTTCACTAACAAACTTGACAGAAGAAAAATGCTTCATACATATGTGTCCACTAAATACTTGATTAATGTGTCACATCTGTTACATGTTAATGGTATGTAGCTAATTAGATTAGGATGCATTCATTATCATGTCCTCATGCTTTTAATATGGATGAACTTTACACACTGCCTACCCTGGATGAACAAACGCTGCCTTTGGCCTTGGTAATTTAACATGATGTACAAAAATTGTTTTTATAAATAGATCAAGTTGCTTTACCCATGAAAAAAAAACAAAAACAAAAAAAAAATTCTCCCCAAAACACTGGCCAAGAAGTCGTCAGGGGTGTTCCAGCCCCACATCATCATTCGTTTCATGCTGTTTCCCATACACTCCTGCAGCAGGAGAGGTCTTGCTTGACCCTTGAGGCTAGAAGACACTTTCCTATATGGGAAACATGCATGGGCTGCTCGAGACATGGTTGTTAGGATACAGCATGGGCACACATTCCTAATGAGCTCATCTGAGGCTTGTTATAGTACTTCTCCACTGCTGCTCTCCAAGAAGCAGACGTATCTACAGTTTCCCTAATGGTTGCTTCAGAATGAGTGAGTGCTGGAACAGACAGAACTGGAACACTGGAATAATGTAGGTTTGACACACATCGATGTTCTCTAAAAAACACAGTGTTGCTCTGTATGTTTATTTTATTCAGATTACGTGGAGAAGTGCCTCCTTCGTTCCATTAAACCTTTGATTACCTGACGGTGGTGCACACACTGTGGCCTTTGGGATAAATCGATTTTTTCATCATGAAATGCCAAAGTAGTAATTGTAAACCAAAGCATAAAAATTAAATCACAAAACCTTGAAAGTTAATTTTCAATTATGTCCAAAGATACTGACTTTTCTATTGCATTTTATTGCTTTTTAC
Source organism: Tor tambroides (assembly GCA_021397915.2). Lineage (NCBI taxonomy): Eukaryota > Metazoa > Chordata > Actinopteri > Cypriniformes > Cyprinidae > Tor > Tor tambroides. Next base: position 630 of record JAFVLL020038473.1, on the reverse strand, counting down.
AAAAGCTCTGAATTGAGTTTTTGTAAAACTAGAAACTGCAAATGTTTCTTTAAATATGATTTCTTTAAGATTAAAGTAATTTATAGTTTTGTTTTGTTTTTCTGGAAATTAGTTTTTAGACTTTCCATATTTGTCAAATCTCTTGACACACTATAAAAATAGTTTGATATTAAATTGAGCCTAATTGAGTTAAGCAGGTCTGTAACCACTATAATTACTAGACACATTATCCCCCCGATATTTGATATTTGAAAGTTTGGTTACACTTTATTTTACGGTGTCCTTGTTACAGTGTAATTATACAGTTAAGTACCGAGTAATATTAATAAACTACATGCACTTACTATATGGTTAGGGTTAGGATTAGGTTTTGCCTTAGGGTTACTTGCATGTAATTGTGCATAATTTACTGTTATTATAATAGTAAATACATGCAAGATGTTTAACAAGGACACCTTAAAATAAAGTGTTACCAAAATTTTTTTAAATAAATGACTACAGAACAAATGATTTACAGAAACTGATCACAAACTATAGCTGTCACAGGAGGACCAGGCTCCTCACCCAGCCAATTACCTCGCTCCACATCTCCAGCATATTAATCATCGGCACCTGCACCTCGTCAGCCCC
>JAFVLL020038472.1:0-10620 GCA_021397915.2 Tor tambroides | reverse complement strand
ATAATACATTAAACAGTTTTGATGCTATTGATTGTTTATGTTGCTAAGGGTGGTTGCTAAGGGTGTTGCTCAGTGATACACAGAACGGTTGGGTGAAGCGGTCATAGCCGTGCTGTATCGTGAATAAAACACAGCTGCTGACCAATCAGAATCGAGGAATGGAACTAACCGTTTTATAAATATATATATATAATGTGTGTGTATGTATGTATATTCATATTATTGTTTTCTATAAAAAATGTAAATGATAATCATAATGATTTGTGTTTTTATATTTTAGTCAAAGTAAAGTGCCATCAGTGAAATCAATAATTTATATTCTGATTAATTTAATCAATAATTGATATTAATATTTGCTGTAGAGATTGAAAATGAAACGCTTTTGAATTTTGAAAAAAAAAGATCCTTTTAGATTATTACATTTGTTATAATATTACAGTAGTAGTTCAACAGATCACAAATCTCACGGTTCGGATCATATTACGGTTTTTGAGCCATGGATCGGATTGTTTTTCGGATCAGCAAGAAACGGAAAAAAAATTCAATGTAACTTTACTTTCAATTTATAACTTAAAGCTAATACTTCTTTGATACCACAGCAAAAACTACTAGCCTAACTAAGAAAGTTCAAACATGATTAAAGAGACAAGTGGACATCCAGTAAAAATAAGAATAAATACACAAATTACAAGCATGATAAATACAACAGAACAATATTACAAATAAAATAAGGTTGGTAGTATTGAGGTACAGAAATGTAATAATTAAGTGTAAAATAACACTGCATAGTGTTAAATAAATGAATTATACGGTAGATTAATGTTTGTCAAAGATGTATTTTGTTGTTTGATCAGCATTAATGACACAAGCAGGTATTTATAGGCTGCTGTCCCTTTAAGACCTGGTGCACAGATCCAATATAACGATACACATTGATACGATTTCTTTCTTGTTCACGTAAGACATAACCGGCTGCATTTACCAGACTGTTGAGATCGATATGTGGTCATAATTTTATGTGTATATGTGTCTGTGCGCATTGAAAATGGATAGAGTTCCCTTTCACCTTTTCTTTCGCTGGAATGGTTTAAAATCGCTTGCATGGTTGTCGCCGATAGTGCCGTTGTGCTACCTTCTTTACCTTCTTTCACTGACATTCAAACTAAAGAGCTGAACACATCTGTGCTTGAAAGTAGCCAAGTGATATTAAGAGCTCTTGACCCCTCGACCCTTGACACGTCATTTTGGTCAAATGCTTTGTGTGACGTGGGTGTATGTAAGTTCCCGCTCTGACTCACCGTACTTGATTTTTCATGTACTTTTTATTCCAGTTCTCTGCTGGTTTAATGGTCAAGACCTCTGCTGTACAAACTGCGGCGGTGAATATTCGTCCATAAATCACAGGATAAATGTCACCTTTGTGATGGTCTTAATGAACTGTGAGGGGTGAACAGCACTGAACTTTACTTTCCCTCTCATACTGAAAACTTGCCCTATAAATGTAATAGTATCTTGGGAATGTTAGACTATTTCTGTTGAGACAGTCTAGTAAGGTTTTTGTTGTTATGTGTTGCATCAGGAGGGCTTGTGTGCACTCATTTTTGCAAGATTTACACATAAATAGGCCTATTCATTTAAAAAGATAACATAATGAAACGTAAAACAGACTATTTTAGTAATACTGATTTGTTAAAACGGTTTAAGTTTTACCTCAGACTCCTGCAAAGCCTCAACAACTACATTTCAAGATGGAAACCGGCAAAGAATTGGTGAAATGGAAAGTGTCCACCTGTTTCCTCACATTCATTAATAATCTCTCTGTGGACGGCTGAGATATATTGCGAAGGGCTGAGAGTTTTAATCGACTGGCTGCGTCCTCAGGAGCTGCTGGGAGGCCGATAATCACCTTCAGTCTCGTAATACCCCCCTGAGTGTCCTCGGCGCCGTTACTGCTCCACGCTCCCCTCAGAAACACTTAAACCTGCCGTAAAAGCCAAGAGCTGCTACAAAACGGAGAGAAGAAGAACATATTGTGCATATTGACGCATTTGTGACGGTCATAAATAACTTAAAAATGATTGCGCTAACATTCGGAAATACCCTTCTGTTTAGTTTCCTCACAGTTTCCTTACAGTTACACTTGGTACATCACAAAAAATGATTTTATGAAGTTGTAAATGAAACTAATATTGTTGAAGTATGTTTTATAAGAATATACCATTTCAGTCTTTCTACTTCAGAATTTTCCATTTAATGTGTTATTTGCTGTTTAGCCTATTTGTGAAATTTACTAGTAATTTCTATGTGAAAATTGTTTCAAAGGAAGTCTGACACCAGTTTTTGGTGTCTGCCCATATTATTATCTTATTGGTGCAGGTTCTTGCCCTGCAACTCTAAATTAAATGTCACAATTGATTGGTTGTTATTTTGTGGCTTCGCACAGAATTTTACTTTCACTGAAAAGTGACAAGCAGTGTTGGGCACGTTACTTTAAAAAAGTAATTAGTTATAGTTACTAGTTACTTCTCACAATTAGTAACTGAGTTAGTAACTGAGTTACATCATTATAAAAGTAACTAATTGCCAGGAAAAGTAACTATTGTGTTGTTTGAACATTTTTTTTTAAAAGTATGTCAAATAACTTGGATGCCCCCAATATTAAATATGTTAAATAAATGAAATGGACACTAAATATAATACATTATTATTATAAAACATTGTACAATAATCTACACATTGTACACAATGTTTCTGTGGGACAGCGTGAGAGACACCTATAAAATTGACTGAACTTAGGACTGGTGGTGGTGCTTAAGATATTGTTTATCATTTAGTGTTTCTATAAAAAAGGAAAAAAAAAACTAAAAATAATGCTGATAAGATAAAACTATTATGAATTCTACTAACAATATAAAACACACTAAGGATTAATGAGCTGAGGTTCATGAATATTAACCACATTGTCTGTGTTCGCTCGAATTGATTTGCTGAGATCAAAACAGGGACGATAACAGGTGAGCGCCAGCCAATGAGATTGTCCTTTGCGCATTAGTTCCACCCACCGCCTGGCAGTTCTTAAAAGCTAAATAATTCCAAAGGAACTTCTATTTTGACAGGAAAATACAACAAAGCATATCGTTTAAATGTAGCGCATCAATTCTGCATGCTATGTAAGACTCTCTCGCTCTGTATATTTCTTTGTATGTGTGAGACAAAGCGACTGTGAGTCGTGCGCCTTCACACTAGAGTTTACGGTAAGTCAAATACAGGTACATGGCGCAACCATTCAGATAAACTGAAAAATAAAATGATAATAATATTATAATAAATTATAGTAACGCCGCATTTTATTGTCAGTAACGGTAATGCGTTGTAACGGAGGAAACAGTAAGTCGTTTGATTACTCGTTACTGAAAAAAATAACCTTGTTAGTAACGCCGTTTATTTATAATGCCATTAGTCCCATCACTGGTGACAAGTAAACACTTGAAGCTTGTTTTCTAGCATTATAGTTAGCACTAGCGCTGTGCTAATATACCGTTTTGTTTCTCACAAAATTAATTTGTGTTACTATCGTAAACTAAAACCTTAAAAACATTTTTGTCACTTGAAGTAACAAACATTAACTGAATTAAAATGAAATTGAAACAAAAAACATTTAAACAACTATTGTAAGTTGTCAAAGCAACATTTCTCATTTTTGTAAAGTTTTAGCTAACTAAAACTAAATAAAGTAGAACTAATAAATAAAATTAATAAATAATGTTAAAAACTAATAAAAATAGAAAAACAACAATTACTAAATCTTCAACTAACATTAAAGTGGAAACAGAAAATATATAGTACATTAAAAATACTAAAATAACACTTATTTAGAACAATGTTAAATTTTATTTAAATGTGAATGTCATTTTTAGTTCAGTTAATAAAGTTAGCCATCTAAATAAGTGAAAACTCATCGAAGAGATGCTACTAGATGTCATACTGGATTTAGCAGTGTGATTTCTGTAGCACTAGCATCACCAAACAAAACTGCAAGAGTAACTTTTTCAACTTTTTCAAACGGGTTTCCTAAACAATCCTCACATTGTCTGGTCAAGAGGAAAGTCCCGCCCCCAAACTCACGCCATTGATTTAGCCAGTGTTGCTATGCTATGTTTTGCTAACAAGCAGAGTTTGTTTTGGTAGCATCAGAGCCACAGTGTTTACACTTTTTGGAGAAGCAACCTCCGAATAGCTTACATGTAGCTGTGTCTACATATTTTTTTGGAACAGATGCTTTTTAAAGTTAAGACTGAGAGCAGCAAATAGCTTCTGCTAAGAGCTAAAAATTAGAGCTGCTTCTGTTAATGAGCCTCAACTCCTGTTTTCCATCCCTCCATCTTAGTCGAGTCGAAACGCTTATGTCACCGCAGAAATATCGAGAGGCAGCAATGCAAAAAATTCTCTTTGAAATGGAGACTAAAGCCCTCGTTCCTCTCCAGCCCGAGGGCTCGTATCCTCACATGCTCCGTCAAAGCTAAGTGCATCAATCTCGTTTGCTCATAGTCATCAAGAGGGAAGCCAAGCGGCTTCAAGGCTCAATTCCTTTGCCTCCTAATAAAGAAAGAGACGGATGTTTCTCCAGTCATTACTCAGCACAGCTCACACTTTCCCGCTGATTTGAGCCAGTGGTCAAAGAGCGAATGAAGTTCTGAGGTGAAAACAGACGCTGTTCATTCTGTGCAGGTTTTGGAAATAAAGTTACACTGCAGTCGTTTCAAGTGTGTTTTACAAGTAGTAGTGGGAATTTGGTTAGATTTTATGACAAGGCAAAGATAGTTCAGATTGTAAATGTCATGTGGAGTGACTTTCCAAAAACTGGTATTTACTGTATGAATTACTTTACTGTTACTACTACTATTACTACTACTAATAAATGTTTTACTTGGGTACACTACATGGCATTTAGAGTCATTTCAATGGAATAATTTTGTGAAAATGGTATAATGGTATTTTTCAAAACTATATGAAACCAGTATGAACACAAATGGTCAAAGAGCAAATGAATTTCACACTGTTTGATTTTTGGAAATATTGTACTTGTAACTGTACTGTACATTGCAGCTGTTTGTTTTAGGAGTAGCCCCATATTGTTAGCATATATTTCTAGAATTCAGGAATTTAGTTTATTATTATTATTATTATTATTTATTATTTATTTTTAAATGCAAGACATAACATAATAAATAATAATAAAGTGTAATATGAAAAATAATAAATAATTATTTATTTTTTATTTATTTTATTGAGCAATTAATGAATTTAATAATAATAATAATACATTTTATTATTATTATTATATAAATGCAAAACATAATAAAAATAATAGTTTAATATAAAATATTAAAAACTAATATTTCTATTCATTGTGTTTAATTAATTGTTATTATTATTATTATTATTTAAATAAATAAATAAATAAATATAAACAATAAAAGATCAAAACAATAAAATATTTATTTTTAATGTTTATTATTTTTTGTATTATTTTATATTATTATTTATTGTTGTTATTTGTTTTGTATTTCTAATAAAAAAAATAAATAAATAATAAATTCACTATTATTGTGGTTGTCATTATTTTATTTAGATTTATTTTGTATTAATATTAATATTAAAAATACATATTATTATTACAATTATTTTTATTATTACAATACAATAACAACAGAAAATAATAAAGTGTAAATAAATATATTAATTATTATTTTTATTGTAATGTTAAATGAATTTATTATTGTTATTGTTTCTCTCCTTTGGTAACAGTGAGGCTGGTTTGAGAAGGTTGTATCTAAGTTGGTGTAAATAGAGAAGGCTCTGATATGTACAGATGCTGAAGGTTCTGTATGTTCTACCTGTGTCGCTGGCGACTGTTTCTATGGCGACTGCTGTGCAAACGTTCATGTTTGTGGTGCTCATTCAAGCCTTAGAGTGAAACGCCGTCTTTTTTTTACATGCTATATTACCACTGGCGTAACCTGTTCGCCACAGAAACCCACAGAAAATATCCCTAGACACCTGATGAAGCTGCACACGCTGTATTTTTGATTCATGTTGACTGAAATAGAAAAATTACTGCCACAAAGAACAATAAAATCAGTAGACTGTGCATTACTAATATTTAAAGAGGTTACCAACTTGAAAACGAGTTCAATTAAGTTCTAAGTTATTATATTTTCTATCATATTTTTTCTTCTCTGTATTGTAGATGTTCATATTTGTGATTGACTCATATTAAAGAGTTTTTATTGTTTGTCAAGTCAGTAGAGCAACTCCATGTCTGGTTTCCCGGTTTCTGCTTCTGCAGCTCTGGATCTTCTGAATGAGTTTGTGCCACTGCAGACTCACAGCTGATATACCTCTGAGAGCTAAACCACATTTCTACACAGCCTTTGATGTGCGAGTCTCTGAATTACTCGCTTTCTCTGGAAGAGAGAGAGGAAATGAGAGAGAACGACATACAGAAAGTGAAAACTCGATGATTGGCTTCCTCCATCCTCACTATCTTTAGAGCAGACACCTGCTCGCCAGTTTCTGCTGCGCTTCCTTTCTCACTTTCACCTGCTTTTACTCTAAATAAAGACTTCTACAGAGACTTTGCCATGTTACACTACAGCAGTTTTGTCTTAAAGTGGTTTATATCATGGAGAGGTGTATTGATTTGATGGTAAAATGCTGTAATGTTCACAACATTGAAGCTGCTCTTCAGTCGACCCTGAACATTTATTAAAAATAAACAGCAAAAATGGCTCATTCAGATGATCATGATGTTTATGTCACATGAGCTCATTATCATTTCACCGCCCATGTCAAAACATCATTGACGTACATCATCATTTACATACATAAGTCTTAAAGGTGCAGTAGTAGCTTCTTTAATTGTAAAGTTTTGCTAGACTGCACACTCCATTCATTTCTACGCATGTCAGTGCAGCAGACAGCAAACACAAACACTGATGAATCTTTTTAATTGTCCTGAAAGCATATTTTCCCCTGAATAATGATTGTTTTTGCCATTCTCATTATTCTCAGTGGGAATTTTCCTTTAAATCAGCAGAAATTAAAGGCAAAAATACTACTGTGCTGTATTGAGTCTTAAAAACTAATTGCATTTATAGATTTTTAAAATTTAGTTTTTTATATTGTAATTTATTATTATTATTATTATTATTATTATTTTGTACATTTTATAAATGATAGTTGTTGTTATTATAAATAAAATAAATATTTCATTTTTATTTATTTATTTTAAAATAATTGATCAGTATTATTATTTTGTTATATTTATTTTAAATATCCACAATTAAAATTCTAAATATATACAATAAAATAAGTTTATATAATAATAATAATAATAATAATAATAATAATAATAATATTTATATATCGTAAATAAAATAATAGTTTATAATTGTTAAAAGTATATTAATAGTAAATAAGTTTTATTTTTTAAACATTTTTTTATATTCATTTTAGAAAAATAGTTGTTATTAATATAAATAAATACAATAAGTTTTTGTATAACAACAACAATAATAATAATAATAATTATTATTATTATAAATATAACATTTTTGTTTATTTTAAAATAATTTATATAATTTTTTCATGATATTTATTTTAGAATAATACTTGCTGTTAATAATATAAATAAATACAATAAAATAATGCATTTATTTGTATAATGATAATGATGATGATATAATAATAATAATAATAATAATAATAATAATAATAATAATCAAATAAAATAATTCTTATTTTTTTATTTTTATTTTTAAATAATTTTGTTAATGGTTGCTATTATTTATTATTATTATTATTATTATTATTATTATTATTATTATTGTTGTTGTTGTTATACATTTATTTCCTTTATTCTTATATTTATTTTCTTATAAATTTGTTTGATGAAATTCTATTTCTTAGAAAAAGTTGATTTCTTAGAAAAAATACAGTAGAAGAGAGGAATATGGCCTCTACAAGTGTTGGCTACGAAAGTGTTTAGCAATCTACAGCATTACAGTGTTACATGTCACAGCAAACCAGAATATTAATATTAACCATAAACCAGCAATATTAAGATGCAGTACAACAGAAAGACTGAGAAACAGACAGAGAGGGAGAGAGACATCAAACATGGACAGAGGACAGTAACACAGACAGAAAGACCAGAGACGGGACGGAGAGGTAGAAGTGAGGACAAAGCGAGACGTACAGGCCTGATAAGAGAGAAAGAGATGAGAGAGAACAAAACGATTGTGGATGAGAGGATTAAACCCTGCTGCTGTTAGTAATGGACGAGCCTGGTGGTTGTGCATCAGCAGATGGCTGGCCTGTGCTCTCTGGAGGTTATGTAACCAGACAAACCCCCTCTCATCCCGCACTAAAATCTCTCGCTCACTCTCTTTTCTGCTTTTTCTTGCCTTGCTGAGCTGCATGTGAGCGCAAACCCTCCACACACCATGTGCAACATAAAGCAGAACTGCCAAATCAGCATTTGGTCAGCAAAACTGCTTTATATGGAGAGATATAACAAATTCTTGAGATTCAGTTTAAAGATTCAGTTTAACCAATTAATGTAGTAACAGGGTGAAACTCACAAAACCTCTCAGGAACTTCAAGTTGTATTTTTTTTATAGTCATATTTGACCATATACATGAAACATGAAACACAACTTTGATATTTTATGAAATTTTATATATGATAATTTTTTGTTGTGCTGCTTTTAATTTAAATAAACACATTTTTTAAAATTTACTGTATTATACATACATGTGCTGTATACATCATTGACAATAATAGGAATTACAAAATAAAAAAATACATTAATAAGGTAATACAGCAGTTGAAATAGTTGTAATAGTCAGAATTAGTCGTGAAAATAAGTGAGAAAAAAATTGATTTATTTATTAAAAGTTGGCCATCATTATGAAAATATCAAAATGCGAAAACTAATTATTTATTTATTAGCCTAAATGTTGGTCATAATTAGAAAAATATCAAAAATGAGAAAAAAAAAGGATTTATTTATTTATTTTTAAATTTGTGCTGATGTGTCACCTGGAGATGTTTTTGTGATATTCGTCCAGTAAGATTTGTAGGTATAGTAGAATTGTATGTAAATAGACTATTGTCTGGTTCTTTTGAATCAGTTTGATAAGCAAAGGTCAGAGGGCAATCTAGATGAGCACCTGCACTCTTAGACGTTCTACAATCATGATTAAATGTGATTAATTACACTTACTGTAAGAGCTGTTATATTATTTTAATCACTCACTCTTCATTGACTGGTCTTGAGTGGGAACATCAACATTATTGATGTAGCTTGAATAAGTGGAGTGTGTGAGGTGAAATATATCCTGGATTTGAACTGGAATCAGTGATTTATTAACCTTATTTCAGCACACCATTTATGAAACTTCCTACGAAAGCAAAATCCAGTGGATAAATCATCTGACTTTGAATAGAACATCTTAACCATGATATCAAAGAGTGAAAAATGTAGTTTTTGCATGATGTTTCATCCACACCACTAGGTGTCAGTATAAAAAAGATCACAAAAAACAGCAACAAAGGCTTGCAGAACATAGGCAAAACTCTATAAATGTACCTATACAAGCAATTCACTAGCTGAAGTGAACACTAATGTTAGTAAAACACCAGTAACTTTTATTCCTTTCACACAAATTATGATTACAGGAGCAGATTATCGACAATAAAGACTTATTTTTGAGCGGCTCCTTGGTTAAAAATTTATTGTGACCTCAACACACTTTTAACACAGTGTATGATTTGTAAACTAATACAGTTTGATGTTTGCATGACATAACCAGTTCCATATGTACAGCTTTTCTGATATAGTAAATTTGCTTGGTAGTGCACCTGGTACAGCAACACTCGTGACATGAAATGCTCAGTTACGATTCCCGAAAACACAAGTCACGATAAAAGAGCTCAAAGACTTCTAGAAGGAAGATAAACTGGCATGTTTGCCTCAACATATGCATTTTATCTCATGTTTGTGTTTGTTAACACTATTGGTTAGAGAGAGGATAGGGTTTAGTGTAGGTTTTGCTTTAATTTCAAAAGCAATAGCGTGTTAACGTTTTAGCACCATGCATCAGACATTTAATTTCTAAACTGCTGTGATACATACAATAACTAATATAAGAAAACGTTGCTGGATCATGTTCATCTTTTTCCAACAAAACTGAATGCTCTTTTAGTGCCACACACTGGACATTTCACTTTGAAAGTGTTGCGAAATGTGCAAAAATCAACGTAAAATTGTTTTGTTGAAATGTTGCTAAATTGGGCTGCTAAATACTGATCACATCTTTAAAACAGTATTACACGTTGAATGGACTGTGCACATTGAAGGAAACATGTTGGTCAGTTCTTGGCCAGAAAATACAACTAATTGGACTAGGGCTGTGCAATTAATCGAATTCGATTATCATGTGCATCTCGTCAGTAAAGCCGGTTCCGTGATTAGCAGTAAATCGCCATCACCTGTTTTCAGATGGAGCGGCATTTACTACACAGAGCCGTAGTTCACTGACAAGCTAGGCAGT
>JAFVLL020038471.1:0-49617 GCA_021397915.2 Tor tambroides | reverse complement strand
TTCTGTTTACCCTGGGGGGTTATTGCTGCTCTCCCTGCTCTTATCCATGCTAGGCTGCATGGATGCGCAGGGAGTTCTTGCCCAGAACAGAACCACACTGCCAATCCAAAACTGTATGCTAATTGTCAGTCATCTGTGACAACAGTGGTCCTGACAGAAATGCTTGTTACTCACAGCCAATTGCAATCTCTCCACAGCTGGCTAAGAATGTGGGTAACAGCAGTTTCAATGAAATATTAGAAGGGAATCTGCCGAGTCCTTCACCAAAGCCAACACCGTCAAGTGACATGTAAGTACCAGCCTACCTAGCATACATTAACAAATGTAGACAGAACAACAGACTTTAGCTATGAGAATGTCCCTTTGTTTAGTAGTTAATGCACTGATTTATGTAAAGCAGTATATGCTTTGAAATGAAGTTTTAAACCTTGTAGGACCGAGAGGAAGGAGTACATAAACGCGAAGTATGTGGAGCACAGGTTTGCTCGGAGGACAGCCACTACAGCCACAGCTAGACAGGGCGACTTGTACGAGGCCGTGAGAACTCGAGACCTGATGGCTCTTATTCAGCTCTATGCAGATGGAGTGGAGCTAATGGATCCATTTCCAGAAGCAGGACAGGTATTGATCTCTGACTAATAGTTTGTCATGGACCTACTGATTTATATGCTGCTTATTTAGAGAAATATAGTCATTTATTCCCCAGAGTGTACAAGAACTAACTTTAGGACAAATGACTAGTGTGGCTTTTTGCAAATGTGAGGTTGAAGCAATGGTTGCCCAAAGGCTTATCAGTATTCATTTTTTTTTTTTTTTGTAAGATGCTTCCTGTTCATTTTAGAGGATCTGAAATCTGCTTATTCACACAGACAATTGCAAGAATAAGCTATATAGCTATACAGCATATTTAATTAAATTCAAATAATTCTCAGTAATGTTGTTCTGATTCTGACTGAATTACTGTCAACAGGACCCGGGAGAGACAGCGCTGCACTTTGCTGTGCGGATGTCAGACCAGACCTCCCTGCACCTGGTGGACTTTCTCGTCCAAAACAGGTATCGGACAGAATATTCTGTTGTGCACGTTAGACCACTGACACTCTTTAGGAGAGAATTAAGCTGCAAGATGGTAAATATGGATCTATGTGTGTACAGTGGAACTCCAGACAGACAGACGGATAGTGGAAACACTGCTGTCCATTACTGCTGCACATATGATAAGGCAGAGTGTCTCAAACTGCTGCTCAGGGGAAAACCATCTATTGACCTAGGTAAGTGGGTTATCTTTAGCATCTCCCCAAAGATGTTTCAAGAGAGACATAAGGCAGAGCTAAGTATAATATTTATTATTTTGAATTTGTGTGATGATTGATTGTTGAACATTATTTCAACTTAAATATTGCAATTTAACAGTTTTTAATAAAATGTATTCCTGTAATGGCAAAGATGAATTGAATGTATCCTTTCTGAAGTATGTATCCTTTTTCTGAAGAATGTATCCTTTTTTTTCTATCAAAAAAAAACAAAAACTTACTGACCCCAAACTTATATATAATGAGTCAAATCATAAAATGATTTGCCAAAGTTTATTGGATTTTTGCAGAGGTTTAAAAACATCAGTTGTAATGGGACCTCTGGAACCCGCATGCCAGTCTGAACGCTTGGAGGCTCATCCTCCGACTTGTTTCATTCCTCAAATTCTTTGCACAGAGTAATACACAGTTGTCATTACACCTAACCTGGAGGCTTTGATTTTTGCTTCTTGCGCAATATTTAATATATGTAAATTTTCCCAAACATTATATATAACTGCTAAATATCTTTAAAAAAAAAGTTATTGTTTATTCTTAATTTAATTACAAAAGTTGTAGCAAGGTTCTTCTTATGTGATTTATGTATTTAATTTCAGTGAATCAAAATGGGGAGACGGCTTTTGACATTGCCAGACGACTGAAAAATGCACAGTGTGAAGAGCTAGTGAGTGTGATCATTTTGTACACAGTGCTTATTTTTCTGTGTTGCCGACACTGTTAATTACAGAAGAATTTTGCCATACAGCCACCTGCAATTTCACTCTACAGCCATGTAATTACTCAAAACATGGCCTTTTCTGGCATTAATGTCAGAGAGGAGAAGTGTATTACATTAATGGTTTGCGATTGGATGTGCAGCTGGTGGAGGCAGCAGCCGGGAGGTTTAATCCTCACGTGCATGTGGAGTATGAGTGGAATTTGCGGCTAGAGGAGATCGACGAGAGTGACGATGACCTAGATGACAAGGTTTGTGTGCCAACCTTTTGTTTTGTCCCATATCTCCCTATATTAGAGCTCCACTTTGCTCTGTCAGTTAAGAGCTCCCTCTTTATGCACCTTGTATAGTAAGCGTGAGCATTATAAGTAATTTTCTGTATTAAGAGAAAAATAAGACAAAAAAACATTACCGGAGTTACCCAGAGTTTACATTGAAAACAATTTGAGAGGTATTGCTGCGGTTAGGGTAATGAACATATAAATAGTATGATTTATGGTAACACATTTTGCAATGTGAAGCAGAGTATTTTCTGTGAATGTGCTAGACTTCCAATTCATTAGGAGCTATAGGTAAATAATCACAAGAATAACAAAGTGCAGTAAACTGTAATGTATTTATACACACATATTATGTAAACACATACTTTTATTTTGGAAGCAATTAATCGCGATCAATCAATTGAACAGCCCTACTCTCTGCCCACTCAGACACAGAAAATGATTTTATAAGGGGTGAAGTTTCTCAAAGCGATTTAAATTTAACATAACATCAAAATCACATTTGATTGCATCATAAAAGTGGATCCTCATCTGCAGAGGTCCAGGACTTGAGAAATGAGAACTGAAAACACCAATGAGATTCAAAATATTGCTACATTTAGAGGCCAGCTCAACATTGCATATCTACAGCACCACCCAGTGCATTCAGTTGTAAAAGCAAGGTTTTACTAGTCTCAAATAAATATTTTTTTCCATCCCCAGCCCAGTCCAGTGAAGAAAGAGCGTTCTCCCCGACCTCAGAGCTTCTGTCATTCGTCAAGCGTGTCCCCTCAGGAGAAGCTGCCTTTGCCAGGGTATTTAGGACACAGGGACAAACAGCGACTCTCCTACGGAGCCTTTGCCAATCCCGTCTACAGCACCTCCACCGATACACCTGCATCTCCAGTATCAGAGGGGCCCACAATAACCAGCAAGACCACTTCAAAAGGTAAACACACCTTTAAAATCAATATGCATGACACTGCAGATAAAAAAAGAGTAGGCCAGGTGCCTGGAAAGGTAATACATGTTGGTAGATTGACTTGTTTGCATGTACCTGATATCTTTGCATTAACTCTAATTGCGGGGGAGGTGTAATGTGCGATCAATGGAGTCTAATTGTGAATGATTGTGAAACATCCTTACACACCACAACCACTGTTTGCTTGCAAACTGAACTGGAATGTGCAACCTTTGGCTTTTGTTTCAACTAATCAGATATCAGCCCGCCGCCTGCATTCTGAGATCATATTAAAGGAATAATTCACCCAAAAATGAAAATTAGCTGAAAATGCTCACCCTCAGGCTATCCCAGATGTAGAGTTTGTTTCTTCATTGGAACAGATTTGGAGAAATGTAGCATTATATTACTTGCTCACCAATGGATCCTCTGCAGTGAATGGGTGCCGTCAGAATGAGAGTTCACACAGCTGAAAAAAACATCACAATAATCCACAAGTATCTGTACTCCAGTCTATTAATTGGCATCTTGTAAAATGAAAAGGTGTGTGTTTGTAATAAATCCATCATTAAAATGTTTTTAACTTCAACCTCAGTGTGGATTATTGTAATGTTTTTATCAGCTGTTTGGACTCATTCTGAAGGCACTCATTCACTGCATAGGATCCACTGGTGAGCAAGTGATGTAATGCTTAATTGCTCCAGATCTGTTTTAATGAAGAAACTAGTCAAATGAGTAAATTTTCCGCAAATTTTAATTTTGGGTGCACTATTCCTCTAAATGTCGTTTTCTTGATTATTTTGATTGTGTTTATGGAAATCCCTTTACGCTCCTTGTATGGTGATGGGAGTGCTGTCTTTGCCCTTGTGTTCTGATGCGCTCAGGCCTCATTTGTTTCTCGACCAATCACGTCATCTCGTCACTCTTTCAGCTCCGTCCACTGGACCGCCCACCTCCCTGCCGCTGGGATCACAATCGAGTGCAGGAGGCAGCTCCACTCTGTCTAAGAAGAGAGCGCCTCCTCCACCTCCCGGACACAAGCGCACCCTCTCAGACCCCCCCAGCCCCGTACTTCAGGGCCCGCAGAGCAAAGGTGCGTCCAGGTGGCAACACATCTGGTTTGTGACTGCAGTTGCCACCTCTGCTGACAGAAAAGAGCAAAATTCTTGCAATTTTGTTGTTTTGGTGCTGATAGTGGTGTTGGTGTGAAGTGGGTGGGTATGAATTCTGAGACTGATCTTCATATGCCCATTGCAATGAAGTGATACTCTGAGTAATTGATTTAGGGCTCCTGTTCTTAAGTATGTGTTAATGATCAAAGACTGAGAGCTTTCTGAGTGGAACCGTGACATATCAAACACCCAAGGATGTTAATACAATTATTGCTTGACTTTACATTTTCTTCAGTACTTTCTCTTTCCTCACCCCACAATGAGAGTTAAAGTGGTTAATCTCCATTTGATATTCATATTAATCAGCTTATGGCTGCCTTCTTTTCATTTTGTGATTCTGAGCTTTGTGATTTAATAACAGCGATTAATTTTGTTCATGTTGTGTTGCATTTTTGCGATTGAATTAGCCTACTAATAGGTAAAGAGTGTAATTTGTGTGCTATTAGCTCCACCAGTTTGAGTTTAGAATAACTAAAATTAAAATGGTGATTAAAATATGTTATTAATTACAATTAGATTGAAAATCAATTTAGGAAATAATGTCAAAATTGTAACATTGTTTTATCATTTTAATTTTTGAATATAATTGAGAATGTCAAGACTTCTGAGGTAGAACAGGCTACAATCACCATTTTATTTATTTTTTAAATGGCATTGGATGTGTTTAGAAACTTATCATGCTTGGTTCATTTAATGTGCCCAAATACATTTTGCTATGTTCATTTTGTGGTAAATAGTAGTGTATTTAACAAAAACAAACCAATAATACATTAATGCTTTATAAAACGTCTTGGGACACGAAAATCTACTGTATGTGTGAAAAGTGCCAATTTTCAGACAGGTTTTCCCAAACACTCTCCTAACCTTCCATTGGTCGGATAAACAGATAGTTTGCCCCAAACTCATGCCATTGGTTGAGCAAATTTTGTTCTGTTGCATTGGTTGTGATGCCTTAACAAACTGACACAGCTTTTATATTTTTTCAGAGAAAATCAACCTGCAGTTGGCTTTCTTATATTTGTCTTGGCATATTAAGCTGGGATTGGAGAAAATATTTTAACATCATAAAATAAGCATCATCTTTAGGATGTCTTGTTGGTAACATCAATGAAAGTCACATGCACATAAAAACAAGAGTGTAAAACATGGCTAAAGCTCTTAATGTAATACAGGAACTTCAAACCTGCTTTAAACCTCTTCCCTCTTTTTATTTTGAACCTCATAGGAAGTGAGTCCACACCTCCTTCTGCAAATCGGACATCCCCGGCCAATAAGTTTGAGGGAATTCAGCAGCAGCAAAGGTGCTACACCACACTCACATTCAGACAAACCTGCTGTTTCATGTTTTCTGACTGTTTTCGTTCTTTAACACCAATTTTCTTTTATAAACCTATTACAGTTTGTGATTTTTAAAATGTAATAGTCCTATTTTGCACAATTATCACTTGTGCATTTTACTGCATGTCAAAAAATAGACCATAAAGATTTAGCATTTATAATTTTCATGTTACCTTTGAAAATCCATCATGAAGGTTTTTCTAGTCTGTTATAGAGATATTAATGACATGCCCCTCTTGATTTCAGTACTACTTCTTTGAACACAAAAGCAACATTTGGCCCACGAGTTCTTCCCAAACTACCTCAAAAAGGTACATTTCACATTACATTAACTACAAGTTATTTATTTATTTATTTATATTTCTAATTTTTTACTTTATATTTATACATCTTTCAGTGGCACTACGAAAGATCGACACAATCCACCTCCCCTCAGTGGACAAGTCCGGTCCTGATGTGCTGCAGAAACCCCCACAGGCCCAGGACACACCTCCCACCAGAGCTTCAGATACAATAACTAGACCCACTGAGCCGCCACCTAAAATCCCACAACCCGCAGAACGCTCCCAGCCTGTGGAGGTGCCCCAGAAACCACATATCTCAGACCTTCCCCCCAAGCCACAGCTATCTGATCTTCCCCCAAAACCACAATTGTCGGATTTACCTCCCAAACCTCAGCTTTCTGACCTGCCCCCGAAACCTCAGCTTAAGGATCTTCCCCCTAAGCCGCAGCTCTCTGACCTCCCATCCAAGCCTACGATGTCTTCAGCAGCTGAGACCACACAGAGGCAAACAACACAGGAGGAAACAAGTCCAAAGCCCCAGCTGACAGAGGTGCAGTCATCCAGTCAGCAGGAGGAGCTCTCTCCAAGACAGGCCAGTGAGGACACTAATGGTGCACCTGCAGGAGCTGTGGAGATGCCAGTCCCGATGCCACGGAAAATAAACACAGTGGTGAGTTTTATATATGTACTGTGGACCCAAAAGGTTTTAGTTTAACAACCAGTGCACAAATTCTTTTTTGTCCTCACTTAAAGGGATAGTTCACCCAAAATTGAAAATTCTGGCGTTAACTACTCTGACGCTCATGTCATTCCAAACCCGTAAGACCTTTGTTCATCTTCGGAAGACAAATTACGATATTTTTGATGAAATCCAAGAGCTCTCTGATCCTGCATAGACAGCATGCAACTACCACGTTCAAGGCCCAGAAAGGTAGAAATGACATTGTTAAAATAATCCATGTGACATCAGTGGTTCAACCGTAATTTTATGAAGCTACGAGAATACTTTTTGTGCGCAAAGAAAACGTTGACGTTTTTAATGATGTTATTCAACAGTTTCTTCTCTTCCGTGTCAGTCTTTGACGCGCGTTCATGAGAGTACCATTTTTGGGTGAACTATTTTTAACAACCTATATCTATTAGTTTATTATTGTAAAACTAAACATTTTTAGCATAATATTAAGCTTAAAAAGTGAAATTTAAAAAATTAATACATAAAAAGGCATTAGTTTTAATTTTCTTAGTTAAAAAATACATTTAAAAAAATATATATTTTTTTTGAAAGAAATTAATAATTTTATTTAGCACAGACACATTAATTTGTTTAAAAAATGACAGTAGAGACTTTTATGTTAAATAAGATTTATTATTTAAATATATGCTGTGCTTTTAAGCTTTCTATTTATCATATACATATATGGTTATCATATACATATTCATGGTTTCCACAAAAATATTAAGCAGCACAACTGTTTTTAATATCGATATTAAAAAGAAATGTTTCTTAATCGCCAAATTAGCATATTAGAATGATTTCTGAAGGATCATGTGACACTGAACCATGTAGTAATGGTTATAAAATATTTAAAATAAAATAATATAAAATAAATATGAAATAGATTTTAGAATATATCAAAAACAGTTATTTTAAATAAGAATATTTCACATTGTCCTGTTTTTACTGTATTTTATGATTTGATGAATGCAGCCTTGGTGAGCAAAAGAGACTTTTCAGAAACATTAAAAAAGTCCTACTGACCCCAAAACTTTAAATAGTAATGCGTATTGGAAAAGATCAACAGATGTAACACTAATAACTAGACATCATCTCTGTGCAGGGCAAGAACAAAATAAAGCGTGTGAAAACCATCTACGATTGCCAAGCAGATAATGACGATGAGTTGACTTTTGTGGAGGGCGAGGTTATAATTGTTACAGGAGAGGAAGACCAGGAGTGGTGGGTAAGTAAATCTGCGCAGTGCGGTTGCCACTAGCATTGTTAGTTCCATTTTAGGACAGACTGTCACATTCATCAACCTGTCTTTTTACAGATCGGGCATATAGAGGGGCAACCTGAGAGGAAAGGGGTCTTCCCAATGTCCTTCGTGCACATTCTGACAGACTGACAGCGTATAAGCGGCAGCCGAGAGGCTCTCTAACTAGCACAAGCTCCGCTCTCTCTGGCCTCACACTGGACTGTGGGCATTGCCTCTGTACATAGCTGCTGAAACCCAAACGGTCTCCAAACCAACGAAACATGAAGTATCAAACCCATGCTCCCTTAATCCTCAAGGGTGAAATGTGTAAACTATGTGTTGTTCATAAACTGTGTTATCCTGCCTACCAGTATTATCGTAGCCATGGCAGCCCAGCATGCCAAACTGGGTTTGCAGTAGCTATACTTGGAAATCTAGCACTTAACATGTATGCTGTAACTTTGTGTATGTGTACACATATAGAATTATATGTATGTCCATTTTAAGTGTGTCTTTGTACATACATATGCACAGATGTAAGTGTATATTTATGTACGTATGTATAATGTACAATTGTGCAAATGTATGTTAACCCTGCTTGCTTATGGAGCCAGAGTGACTCTAGACATTTTAGTGTACTGTTTTAAAAGAAAAAAAGATCATCTCTTGAATTTTTGAAGGCGTAAATGATGAGCAAGAATACTTAAATACTACACCAGTGTTGAAATTCCCAGCATAGTGGGATTCTGGTCAGGGATCAAAACCAAAATGTAAAGGTTTGAACATCTCATCTGCTCTACATAAACAATCAAAACATGCATTCATTCGGTTTGCATCGCTTGCAAAAAAAACAACAACAAAATCTCAATGCTTCAGTGAGTTGGAGACCAATTTACAGCCCTAGAAAATTGCTGGTTCAATGCTACCATTTTCTACCGGTATATTCATATGGTGGCTGTATCCAAGGACATTACCACATATAACCAGTAATAATTTAAGAATGAACCACTGAAGAGCTCATATCGGTTAAACATTTCAGTGTCTGTTGTGGTGGCGGCCTTGGTTGCATCTGTGGGACCGCTTCATTCCTTCCCCGTTGTCGTTTAATGCCAAATCTGACAAAACCGATGCCTCAGCTCTGGGAAAGTGTCCTTGTCGATATTCTTTTATTAGATCATACAACAGCGTACCTTATGCATTTGGTCTCTGGTTATCAGTCATGAATCATGCATAATTTATGAAGCTTCACTCGTACATGCATCTGACTGGTCAAACGTTGTTGGCTTTGTATAAAAATGGATATATGTTGAGCAGAATCTGTTAAAGGTTGCTTAGGAGAGGAGTTTTGTTGTTTGCTTACAGTGACTATGGAATGTGATTTCTTTCGGTTTGTTTTGTTCATTTATGTTGAAATGAGCTGCAAGGGGACCCGGCAGTGAGTGACTGACTCGGTATGACTCAGAATGAACTAACGCTGCCTCTTTTCTCGTTACCCTATCAGGGAGACCAGCATTCACTCTTGGTTTTTAACTATTATTGTATTAACAAAAGAAGATGTATTAATGAATGCCACCTGTACTATATTTGATGATGATAGTATTTGACATTTATAGGGCTAAAGTGTTTCAGCATGGAAAGGGATGGAACCTTCAAGTGTAGTTTATTATGGGTTTGTTTCTCTGTTTTAGGTCATGTTACGATTAAATAATATTAACTAAGGAATAAATAACAGGAATTCAGCACAAAGAACATCTCTGCTCCATGAACAAGACAAAACAACTTCAAGATTGTGGTATAAAGTTGTGGACGCACCATTCCTGGACTGTTTTGTTTAGACCCCTATGATGAGCCCACTGTTGGACCACGTCTATCTGTTTAGATGTTCAATCCAGCACAACTCCAGATCATGGATTCTTGTGTTGCTAATACTGTAGCATATTAAAGTCTGGAGACAGTCAAAAGGACAACTTCACATTTAAGTGAATAAACTGGATTCAGTCCTAATGTTAAATTTAGGATGAATTTTGCCACTCTCTCTTACCTTTTTTTTCTGTGTTTGCTGCACTGTAAGTTCAGTCAGAAAGAAAATCAAACTTGGCTATCAAGTCTTCGAATCTTAAAATAAAGACTTTACGTTGAAACCATGTAGTCTCTATGTTATTTATTTATATATTCTTCAGGCTGGGTTATATGACATACAGTGTCAGTCTAAAAAAAAAAAAAAAAAAAAAGACTTATTTTCTGAATTCTGGCTCATGGTATTAATTAACATCAATACTAATTGAAAAGGACACTGACTTTTTAACTTTTTTTTCTATGAATTTCACCTACACATTAAACCTTTTTTCCCCTCAAAATGTTTTAAACATTGATAACACCACTGATGTCCTTTTTTTATATTAATAATGACTTATTTTTTGTATTATTTTAATGGGATTATTAATATATATTATTGTTATTTAAATGTTAATATAAAAATATTTATCTTTTATTTTGGATGTCTTCAAATATTTAAAATCTTATTTAAGTCACGATGTCAAAAAGTCACGTTAGTCACCATGCTTTGAAATTGAGAATGACCCATAAAGCACAACTTTACCTGTTGCATCAGCCCCACTACCGTGCAAAAGAACTAGAGTATTTCCATAATTTCATTACACAAACGTTGCTTCATTGATAAAGAGAGCGTTCTATGGTATTGTTTGCGCTTTTCAGCGTGCAATTAGCAAATCTGAGCTCAAAACATAAGTGAAAGCAAAGTCATCCAAAACAGATAGAGAACGCTACATGCATAGTAAAACTAGTCAGCTTCCTCTCTCGAAATCAATTCCTTTTATAGATGTAGGCAGAGCTTGTTTAACGCTCTCACAGTCGAGTGGAGCTCAACCTGCGCGTCAAACGCAACACTTCTGATTGGCCAATCCGGAAAATGTAGACACACTTCACAATGATCCGCTGAGCAGGGTGTTCTTCAGCGTTTCCCTATATTTACTTTTCACTCAATTAACTGGAATTTAAGGTAAGAATCTTGGATTAAGATGCAATACCATTCAAATATACAACCTGACACCTGGCGCGAGAGAATGTTTGTTTTCTTCAGCACGCAGGTGAGGAGAGAGTCTATAAAGACGACCTGAGTGTAAAATGACTGAAACTAAACTAAAATGAAGCTCAATAATAATTAAAATTCAAGTTTAAGGATTTTAAATAGATAATAATTAACTTTTACTTCACAACGTTTGTATGAAAGCAAGGCGTTTGATCACATTTCACTTGACTTTGAGGTTTGTATTCATTGTAATAGCCGGTGGTTACAGATAGCCTACATGACTTTGGCGTTATATGTTTGTTTGTTTGTTTATGTATACACTTGTCTTATGGGTAGCCTATTTGTCTGCTGCTGAGCAGAAAAAAAGTGAATTTTATTATAAAAACCGAGACTATTCTCATGAACAAAAGCAATGGTGCGAGTTTCCAGACTTCCTCTGTGTTCAAATAGATCATGCCACTTCCTGATTTTGTTTATTCAAAACACGCATTTCAAAGCATTGCAAGTTCCTATATTTTTACTGTCATACAGCCACAGGTTCAAATCTAGATTATTCGATGTAAATAACCATTTATTTTGACATGGCTAATGGCTGTTTATTCAAATAATTGTTGATCATCTTAACATTTAAAATGTTCACGACACAATTGCGCGGTTCATTTGAAGTAACCACAGGGTTAC
Source organism: Tor tambroides (assembly GCA_021397915.2). Classification (NCBI taxonomy): domain Eukaryota; kingdom Metazoa; phylum Chordata; class Actinopteri; order Cypriniformes; family Cyprinidae; genus Tor; species Tor tambroides. The sequence goes on along the minus strand of JAFVLL020038471.1, from coordinate 37,868 downwards.
CACTCTTAGACCAATGAATTTTCATAACTTTACATGACTTTTCTAGATATTCATGATTATCAAAAAAGGATTTTGATTCGGCCTGATTCACTAATGAATCTTGCAGACCACTTTGTGAACTGTTTTAAACGATTCTTTGAAGTTTTTCTCCTCACAACCTATGAAATAATTTAGTAGATAGGCCAATAATCATTTTAAACCCTCTTCTTTTTTATGAATGCATGGTAACTTGTGTATTTAATGTGTTGTTTGCATAAAATACGAAAGTGTGTTCTCTCTCAAGTGAGGAACGCATAGTATTTTAAGTTTAATGGAAAAAAAAATTGTGGACAATCTCTTTATTTTAGAACAGAGCATAACTATAAAATATGTTTTTTTTTAAAGAAATGTATATGACTTTAGAATTTCATGATGTTTGCATGACTTAATCAATTAATTCTCATTTTCCAGGCCTAGAAAAAAAACTAATTTTAAATTCCCTTATATTTCCATGTTTGCATGATCATGGTAACCATAGAAATCCACAGCCTATATGAAACTACATTCTGCATGCAAGCAAATACCTTTTTTGTTTGTTTATTGTTCAAATATATGCATTCATTGGCTCATCTACCAAGTCATTGTCCTCCTCCGCAGAACTGCAGAACTGTCTGTGATGTGCAAGGCCACAGCTTTTAATTAAAGCATGAACTATAAATATTGTCACAGCATCCTTCATTATGACCTCCAGACCAGTGGTCAGCAGTAAAACACCAAGACATGTGCAGATATTGACTCTGGAGACTAGGTTATTACTAGGTTAGGCTATTTTAGTGTAATTTATAAGACTTTATTATAAACTACACAACATATCAGCATGAGGTTTTACATGTATTAAGTGTATTTATGTATGTATTTAAACTTACATTATGTGTTATGTAAAAGGAGAATGGATCACAAAAAAAAATTGTAGTGTTTATGGTCATTACGCAAAAGCTAGTATTGATGGATGCAAATACATGCATAGCAGCTTTAGTTTTTTTTTTTTTTCCAGACAGTAGTTTATAAAGAGCAATATTGCAGCAAAAATACCTGCACAGCTCTAATCACTGAAAGATGCAGATCAATAGCATCTGTTCTGTGCTGTGAGATGTCAAGTTGTGATTGCGTTTCTGGATTTAGCGGAGCATTCCTGTACTGGAGGGTTCGTCTAGTGGCACTTTACATGCCCTTAAGGCATGTGTGACTAACTGAAGCAGTACGCCTTTCACATGTCTAGAAAGGTTTTTAACTACATTTTGATGCAGAGGTCTGTATTGTTATTTTTCAGTCTATATTTTATTTTTGAGTGCATGTAGGATCTGTATAAAGACAAGATGTTAAACAAAAAAAGCAAGTAGCCTAGACTTTATTATGGTATTATTATTGAGTGTGTGCATTTTGACATTGGTGACTGAATAAATATTTAAAAACAGTGAGCTTACTGTATCTTGTTTTCAGTTTGAGAAGTATTGTTGTGAAGGAGGTAACCCTTTTTAGTGTTGGTTCAACTTCCTGGTTATGCTTTGTGGTAGGACAGGCTCGCTTTATCAGTCTTCACAGTCAAACAAATCAACAGAAGTTGACACCTTTTTGTGGTTAGATGCTCTTTAAAAACTCTTGAGCACTGTTCTTTACTGCTAGCTCGAGGACTGCCCCAGATACATTCATATGGGCAGCTTACTTGCATTTCTGCTCTAAGATACAAAGTAAATATCATCTGTTCCCTCACGTGCTGCAAAAAAGGTATTTAGACACTGTCTAAGAACACACAGCATGGGTGTTTTTCAGCAGTACCTGTGCAAAAAAATCAGAGAAGAGAACAGAAACACCTGTGCTGTCATGCCAGCGGAAGCATGTTTGTACAGGCCCGATAGCTGTGGCTCACATTAGGTTTCTCGTGTTCCTGCCTGTGGCATTTTTCCATGCTGCTTGTGTTTTTCTTTGGAAGAGGTATAGAGAAGTGAATCCGGCATTTCAGTAGCATGCATTGCAGAAGTTATGTTAGTGAGTGCAGGAAAGCATTTGTGAGAGAGGAAACAAGCTCATGATGGCGTGTTTTAGAAGGTTTATATTTTTAATTGGTTTAGTGGGTTTTTGCACAGTGTTTTTTGTTGGATTCAGAATGTTGCTTTTTGTTCTGTTAAACTAAACTGATACTGATTCAGTTTTGCATTTCACTATAAAATTTATAAAAGTTATTGTATAAATATGTTTTTAATTCATTTAAATTCATTTTAAACAGGCATTTTGGTTAAAAAAAAATGGTATAAAGGTAGCCAGTCTTGCAAGTGAGATTGATGTCATGCAATCAACTTCATGCAGCAAACTTGCCTTCCTCTTAGTTCAGGAGGAAAGTACTGGGCCCATAAACGGCATAACTGAATAGCAAGCAAATTGTTCATCTTATTTATCGAGCATCTGGCTGGTCTGAGGACAGAGGATGAATATCTGTATCGAACATTATTCTCCTATGAACATGAACCTTCTGACCTGGATTTGACAAGGGATTGCCTGTCCCTTTGAGGTTTAATGATAAATGTAATTTATAAATCTATATGAGCTATGGCCTGAAACTGAGAGCTCAAAGTATAAGTGCAAAAATGAACACATTCTCAACTATTAGCCAGTTGCCTCTTGGCGATGCTTTTGGTGTAAACCAGAGGTGTTAACCATTATTTCTGCATCTGATTCTCACCCCTAAAAAGGGGGTAAGGCACTAATAGATGTTTCAGTCATTTATTTATTTATTGTGATGGGCTTGGTTATAGCCATGGCTTTTTTATTTGTATGAAATGTATTTAACAAAAATAACATTGACATGGTCCATATGTCCATAAGGTATAAGGTCAAAAAAGGTGCAAATATCGGTACCAATAGCCTCGTGAGGTTAGTGCGTCGACATACAGCGCAACTGCGCTCAAGGCAAGTTCGATTCCCGTCTCGAGGTCCTTTGACGATCCCGCTTCCCTCTCTCCTCCCAGTGCTTTCCTGTCATCTCTCTACTGTGCTATCTCAATAAAAGGCATAAAAAGCCCATAAAAATAGCTTTTAAAAAAAGTGCCAAAAAAAGTCCTTTCTTGTTTCTGACCAAAAATATTAAAAAAGTATTGATACAGCCTAAAAATATTAAGGTTAGTCAACTTAAAATGTTAAGTTGTATTAAGTGACAACGTTATATTATAATTAAGTTTTTTCAAAAAATTTAAATTTGGAAAACACTGCATGTTAAGATTTGATAGCTAATTGCAACAATTTGTAGTTGTGGCAAAATAATTTAAATCGTCATTTTCTATAAACATTTAAAATTCAGAGCTTTCAAAAACTTTCAGACAAGGCTTTAGGACAGCATTTAATGTTTTGACAAATGTTGCATTTGAAATGTAAAATTCTAAGAAATGCACTGCAATTTCCATTTTAATTCTACTTTCTTACTTTCAAATTCAAATTGCAGTTCTGCATCCTGATTGATAGCAATTTCAATTTAAGTTCAGAAATGAATTTAGAATTTACAGTGCATTCTCAACTGAATTCTGAATGGTGCACAACTCTGATCTGAAGTCAGCAAGGCAAAGTTTAAAACATAGCATCTGATGTCCACCAGGTGGCAGTAAAACCCTTCAGTTCCCAGGGTCTGTACACAGTAACCTTCCTGTTATGAAGTAGATATAAAACAGTATTTCTGCAGCTTTTTCAAGGTCACGTCAGCTTGACACATCGTATCTTGATACGAAAAATATCATATCATCTTTAAAGTATCATGTGGAAGGTCATATTAAGCTTTACATTTAAAGGTCATCATGAGTCTGGTTAGATGTGTAAATCTCGTGTGTCAGTTCATTGACACCTCTGTGTGCTTCAGGGAGATTGATAGCGAGGAGGGTGGATGTTGTGTCTGCATCTCTTCTAGCTTGTGGGCAGATGGACTCAGTGTCTCTCACATCCATTGTCACGCAGGGGCGAATGATAGACGGTTTGTAGGTGATGTGGGGTTCATTTTTAGGCTTATGTAAAGTTCAGCTGTGTTCCTAACAGGTTAATCAGAGACTGTTTACAGCTGCAGATCTAAATAACATTGTCCGCTCTGAAGCAGTATGGGAAATCACAGAAAAATCACCAGAAATATTGTCATAAATATTCTTTCATAGCAGAAGGATTCTTAACAGTTGTGTAATGGCTAATGTAGCAACAAAATTTTTGATTAAATCTGATTGTCTTGTGGTATTTATAGGGTCTAAATGAAGGGTGCAGATGTCAGAATTTCCGTCATGCGGCAGAGGAAGGAGTGACCGCTCTGTCTGTCTGACTCATGCCTGACGCTCCTCTGCCCTGTCACAGCTGGCCGGCCCGCATACTTGTGTCCATGTGTAGACTGTCTGTCTGTCCAGGACACGTGCCTGTCTCTCTCTTTCCCTCCTGATGGTAGAAAATCAAGCTCTGGTTTTGGGTTGACATTTAATTCAGTAAAATCAGAGCAAAGTGCTTTTCTTAATATTATTATATATTATTTATATTAAATTAACATTTATATTTATATACAACATAATTAATTAATAAAGAATAATAGGTAACACTTTATTTTAAGGTGTCCTATAATATAATACAATATAATATAACAATTAATAAAGAATAATATAACAATTACTAATATATATAATTAACAGTAATTATATGTAATTATAAAAATAAAATATGATATATATTCTAGTATATATAATACTACATATATTTATATAATAGTATATTATATATTATATATAATTGATATTAGAAATCATTATTCATAATTTATTGTCATTTCAGTGTTAGTGTTATTAAATTTTGTATGTACAATAAAAATAATAGGCTATTTAATTACTTAATCTTATTAATATTAACAACAAATTATTCATATTATATTTATATAATCAATATTATAATTAATATATATGTAATACATAAAAAAATACAAAAAGTGTTTGCTTGATTAATTTCATTTTTAATGGAAGAGACAGACTCTGTGTGGCCAGAGGTGTGTGTGTGTGTGTGATTATTAGCCGTGGGCAATCTGCAGCAAATCTGTCCATGTCTTGCCATTCTGGGGGTAATGTTAACCCGGTGTGACGTGGCAGCGATGGAATCTGGGTCAGGAGGAGCGCTGTCTGTGCTCTCTGCACTGCCGCAGACCGCCTCACTGCAGAGCAGAGCCTCCCCTCCAGCCACGTGACTCTGTCGTATGAAGCAGCAGCGGGGAGGAAAAGGGTGGGGTTGTATTCTTCTCTGGTTGGGTGGTAGTAGTAGTAGTGGAGGCGAAAGCACGTGGATGCACATGCTGTCAAACGCTGGTGCACGAGTACTGCAGTGGGGAGGAAACGGCCCACTGCATTCAAACCCATCATCTAAAACCCCTCTCACTCGCTCTCTCAGAACAGAACACCACTGTTATTAACTGAGATGAGGACACATTCTGCTAATAGTAACTGGGATTTCAGTCCTGCTCACTGAGGTCATCTAATAATTTAAATTTAGAAGCATGTTTTTTGTTTTTTGTACCTGTACCATTTGCCTCATGAACAATTATAGTCCTTTAGTCGTAATAAACACTGCAATATATAAATAAAAATTTTTATCATCAAAATAAATGATGGTTATGAAAATACTGTGAGACTTAATACTGTAAGATGTTTATTTATTATATATTTATAATTTATTAACAAGCAAAAATAAGAACAGTTTTTTTGAATACATAAATCAATAATATTATATTTATTAAATATTAGTTTAGAATGATTAATACATGTATTTGTATATATTTATTAAAAATATAAAATTAATTGGTCACACTTTATTTTAAGGTCCAATTCTCTATATTAACTTACTATTAACTACAGCTTTTGCAACAATAAACTCACAATTTGCTGCTTATTAATAGTTAATAAACAGCCAATATGCTATTAATATGCAGATTAATATGAGCCAATATGCTATTAATATGAGAATTGGTCCTTAAAATATAATATTCATAACCATTTATCATTTATATCATCATTATCATCACAGTGTTAGCCTTACCAATTTCATTTATTCATTTTATTTGACAGTTTTTAAAAGCTTTGCATCTACCTAAAACATCCCTAAAATCACTGAGATACTCGACCTTGAGTGACTTTTTGCTTTAATAGTTTGTCTATAATTTGAATGTATATTTTGTAGAATTGGAGATAAAATGACATTTGTGAACATTCAAGAAAGCTTGTGAGGTTTACCCTTGTCAAACTGTTCCACTTTTGAGTTAAATTTGTGTTTGAGTCACATTTCTTTTCCTAGTACCGCACTCATGATTCATTTATTCAAGTTCTTTTAAGTCCTGTCGAGTACTCCTGTGCTCCGCTCCTATTGGCTGTCGGCACATTTTGGGTTGAAAAATATTTTTAGGCTCCATGGAAACAGCAGAATGTTCAGTCTCCCTCCTTAGCCAATAGGATTGCAGGGTGTGTATGCTGTAGTCAAATGAGCAGCCTCAGTTTAGATGGTACCATCCCCCCAAATCTGAGGGGTGTAAAGCTGACAGGGGGGCTTAGGCGGTTCAAGACAGATCAACACAGCAGTGCTTATTTAGTCCCTTCGGTTCTTAAATCCTGAATGCCATGAGAACATGAGTATGCCAAGATATAAAGACAACACACCCCCACTCACACTGCAGGATGCACTGTAGGTCAGTGAGACACTGTAGCGACCCGTTTACCTACTTTCAAGGCTGTTCGTTTAGAGGAGAAGTAAGTCCTTCAAAGAAATAAAGAAAGTTTCTCTTCGGCTTGAACACAAAAGTCGGACCTTGGGATTTGAATGTGTTGACACGTTGTTTAACTCTAAGGTCTGTCTGTTCCTTTGATGTTATTTAATCTGTTGTAGGCAGTGACTCACTGCGGGAGCGCTGAGCTCAGAGCAGATGAATAAGAATGAGAGTGTGCTCTTTTCAGGGAACATATGATTCTTACAACGATGTAGCCCTCAGCCCAAAGGGAGGGGGACTTCGGAGTGTCAGTTTTGAACTAAAGAAGACTTTGACTGCTAGAGGGCGACATGATCCTGCAGTAGGATCCACCCATGACTGCTGCAGTCCTACTGCATTCTCAGCAGCATGTGTGCTTTCACCTGCAGGCAAACTGGGTGCGGGTTCAGGAGGGTAATGCTGCAGCATTCGGGTCTCCCCTGATTTTCGGCACTGCCCTGAGCAGATGTTGCTTGCCACACTCATACGTGTGGCCAGATGTTTGCGGTTGTGAACACAGGTGTCACAGTTCTTGATGCGAATTGAGTCGACCTGAATGTGTTCTTGTATAGGCAAATCAAATGGTGTTTACACCATCATTGACTTTCAAAGCACCGCAAGTCGCATGCAAAAATCATCATTCACAAAGTAGTTTGCATCACTTTTTCTTTTTATCTTGTTTTTTAGGTCTCTGAAAGATCGGGATGGGGAATCTGATTAAGGTTCTCACACGAGACATTGACAACAACGCAGGGAACTTTTTCCTGGACTTTGAAAGTAAGTGAATAAACAATCACAACCTGTATTATCTGATATTGAGGGCTGGGAGAAATAGCACCTACTCACAAATTATTCAGTAATTTTGCTGACAATATAACATGAAACAACACTGGGAATATTATAATAATATTTTTATTGTAAACAACATTAATTATTAATAATGTAGTATATAATATATTATTATAATTATATTAATATAATTAATTACTATCAACTATTACTAATTGCTATAACTATATATAATCAATTAATAATAATATTTCATCATTATAATAATTACTGTTACCAGTTACTGTAATAATGATCATAATAATCATATTTATTATAAATAACATACATTAATATACAATAACATTGATATTAATATAAATAATATAAATAACAATAACATTAATATTACTAATGCAGTATATATATATTTAATAGTATTTATTTGATTAATAATGATAATATTTATTAATAATTACTATTAATATTGGACTATTTAATAATAATCATGATAATAGCAATAATAATAATAATAATAGTAATATTATTATTATTATTATTATTATTATTATTATTTTTTTTTTTTTAATTACATTTTTTTTTATAAATTATTAACTATATTTAATAAGCTTTTATTATTTATAACTATATGTTTTATTGCATTTAACTTCTAACTTACATCTAATAAGCTACAATGGTTGAAATGGCAGTCCCTCTAATAGGAAAAAACATCATTTCAAAAATAGTGTAACCAAAAAATGTAAATATATGAATACAAATATTTAAGCAATAACACTCCACCTCAAATCCAACCAAAGACATGACATGCAGCAGCACATCTAAGACTGAGCTGATTTCTCCTCTGCAGATGCCAAGCCCACAGAAGCTGAGAAGAGAGTATGGGAGGAGGTCAATGAGGTGCTAACAGAGGCTATGAGTGTATTACAGGACCTGCAGTCATATAGCGGTGCAGGTGAAGCCATCAGGCAGGCGAGTACATCCATAATGCACTTCAGGTTCTTCACACATCAGCCTGGGCTTTGTTACTTTGCATGACAAACTCTCTTTATGTTGTGTTTAAACGTGTGCATGTTGTCTCCTCAGGCCATACAGCATCCCAATGATGAGCGTGTGCAAGAGAGCGCGTGGGCCGCTGTGGTCCCGCTGGTTGGCAAACTAAAGAAGTTTTACGAGTTCTCACTAAAACTGGGTATGTCGTTTTTCTCTTTGCATTAATGTGCACAGCACACAACACTATAAATAATAACACGTATGGCTATTTTTACCCGGAGGCATAGGTGATAAATGAGAGGACATTTTTAATGATCTACTCTCCCACAATTCCTCACAGGGATATATGGTCCACTGACCCACTTACCATATACTGTAGTATTAGCATCTGTTCTGGACTGTGTTTTGATTTTCAGAGATGATCCTTCATGAAGCTTAATTCAGCAGTATGATGGAACACATTACTGTAACAGCGTGTACGTCAGCAGCCGGCGATAGCGAGATTATATAAGACTAGGCATTACTAAACTGTCCTTACTCTTACGTCAGCTCATACGCTCTTACTCAAGCCTTTCTCAATTACACAAATGTAATCAGAGAGCTGAAACTAGCCTACCGTCATACAGCTATACGTAACAAGTCAATATGTGGACTGTGTGCAATGTCACATGAGCAAGACTGCATTTTTAATAAATATAAGGACTTGAGCCTAAAGTTGAATCACAGCTACATGACGTTGCACAATATATTATACAATATATTTAGAAAATATTCTTGGGAAGTTGTATTTCTGTTCTGATTCAGTGCATGTTCCTTGGGAACAAGCCATAAACAGAGCAGCAGTGCGTCATAATTGAATTAGCACGCTCTTTGGGCAAGGCCAGTTTCTTTCACCACATCCAGCAAAAACACAGCTCTTGTTATCTCTGACAGTGCACACCCCAGATTTACTGTACCTTAATGATAAATTCATTATCCTCAAAGTAAATACATTTTCTGGAACCTACAGAACCATTCAAAAGTTTGGAGTCTGTAAGATTTTTTTTTTTTTTTTTTTTTTTTTGGAAAGAAGTGCAAAACTGTCATGCTCACCAAGGCATTATTTAATCAAAAATACAATAAAAACAGCAATATTGTGAAATACTATTACAATTTAAAAATGACTGTTTTTTGTTTTTCAGCAGTCATTACTCTAGTATTCAGTGTCACATGATCCTTCTGAAATCATTCTAATATGCTGATTTATTATCAGTTATTAGCAATGTTAAAAATACTTGATGCATCCTTTGATGAATAGAAAAAAAACAGTATTTATTTGAAATTGAAATTTTTGCAACATTATAAATGTGACCCTGGACCACAAAACCAGTCTTAAGTTGCTGGGGTATATTTGTAGCAATAGCCAAAAATACATTGTATGGATCAGAATTATTGATTTTTCTTTTATGCCAAAAATCATTAGAACATTAAGTAAAGATCATGTTCCATGAAGATATACACTATAAATATACACTATATTGCCAAAAGTATTGGGTCGCCCCCTTCTAATGAACAGGTTTGACTACTTTAGTAATTTCCACGAGTACAAATCTTAATGTTAAAGCATATAATGATATTCTAGGGAATTGTGTGCTTCTAATTTTATAGCAACAGTTTGGACAGGACCATTTTCTATTCTAACATCACAATGCCTCTGTGTATAAGGCAAGGTTCAAAAAAGAAAATTATTGATTATTGATCAAGTCCTAATCCCAGTTTAACACCTCTGGTGTGACTATAAATGCAGACCTTGAGCCAAAAACTTATTATCAAACACCAATGACTTGTACATATGGGTACAGTCATTTTAGACACTTCCAAAACTGTTGCAACCGAGACGGAAATACAATTTTTAAATACATGAATTATGTTCCCATCGTTCCCACAGATTTGGAAGTGCATTTTTCTGTTCTAAAGAAGGGAGTGTCCCAATACTTTTGTCTATATAGTGTATGTACAAGTCATTGGTGTTTGGTGATGAGTTTCTGGCTCAAGGTCTGCATTTTTGGCTCAAGGTCTGCAACCACCTGTAGTAACACACTCTCCTCTACGCGCACTAGACACTTTTTCACTAGACACTTTTTCACACACTTTTTCACACACTCACTATCCTTCAAAAGACTCAGCAGTTATATGTATGTTTACATTCTCATGCACTACAGATCATCTTGTACTGTCCCCCAGCCAGCTGCTTGACTCAAAATGTTTCTCTCTGCACCAGGGTTATTATAGTTTTGCATTTTTCATTAGTTTTTATTTTTATTTCGTTTTGACTTTTTGTTTTCAAATTCAGTTTAGTTTTAATTAGTTTTTAAAGTGAGTTTGCTAGTTTAGTTTAGTTTTTATTTTTTGAAAATGCTTAGTTTTAGTTTAGCTTTGCCAGTTTTAGTGTTAGTTTTAGTCTTTTTTTGTAATTTGGGGTTATTTGTCAGGGGCAGCATCCAAAAATTGGAAAAAGTATTGTGTAATAATAATCAACAAACCATCATACAATTTTAGAAAATATTTATTCAACAATAACACCAGTACATAAAATGTACATAAGGGCACAAATATGTATGTAAACTGCCCCGCAGGTGTGCAAATGTGTAAGTGATGTGAATGTGGAAGCAAGAAAAACAAAATGGCCAACAGACTAAAGAAGACATACATGAACCACATGTATTCAACCCATTTTTGAGCCACACAAGACATTTCTGTCAAGATTGTCAGGGAGCTCAATCTGAGAAAAGAACATAACTAATAAAAATAAAAAATAAACTTGTGTCCCGACAAGTTCCAACATGGTAAACAAAATAATGTAAGTCCCTTGCATTAATGAATCAGCTGTTTAAAATACAGCTTTTCAATTTTTTTTAGTGTGGGTGTGTTGCCGTGGGTGTGTGCGTGAGTGAGTGTGCATGGGTGAGAAAGAGAGAGATGGCTTTACTTCAGTCAAGCAATAATTTCTTATTGATCTTGAGAAAAACTCGTTGCTCCAGAGATGTAGTTGTTCTGTTTCTCAGGCCAGATGACAGCAGTCCACACAAAGAGAAGATGCGCTCCACAAAGGCTTGTGAGGCAGGGGCACTAACGAGATCCAATGCCACAGGGGCAAGTTTTGGATACACAGCTTCTCTAGATCTCCAGAACTGCAATGGTGTCTCATTAAACACTCCCTGTTTGACTTCACAGAAATACTTCTCCATTTCGATCAACAGACTATCGGTCATATTAGGCTGATTTGTGGAGGACACATTGACCTCTATACGGGATGCAAGGAAGCGGTATTTCTGAAGGACAGCAAGAGGGGCTCCTGTTGGAGTTTGAGTGGCCCTTGCAGTAGCACCATCATACTGAGAAGCAACTGGTTGATACCTAGCTGCCAGGTTCTGCACAAAGGACTGTGCTGCCCTCTTCAGTGGCACTGTGTCTGGTGATTGAAGAACCAGCGAAACACTTGGATCCATTAGGCAGGCTCCTGCTGGTGTTGCATCAAACTGTATGGAATCCGGGCTAAGAATGCCAGCAAAACGTTCTCGCAAGGACTTCAGCAGTACTTGAGCTAATTGCTTTCCAACAGCAGTCATCAGCAAGTGTGCCTCAAGGCTGAGCAAGCATGGCACTACTTGTGAGAGTGACTGACTGTCACTCTGAAGCTGGTCTGTGTGAACAGCAAAGGGCTCAAGCAGCTTGACAAGGTTCTCTAGCTTAGCCCAATCGCTTGTGAGGAGAGTGTCCATGCCAAAATTCTCAAGTAGTTGGTTTAGTTCTGTTCTAGTCTCCAGCAGTCTTTTCAGCATATCAAAAGTGCTGTTCCAGCGTGTGCTACAATCCCGGACCAGAGTTTTGCCACATCTTTTGATCAATTCTTCATTAGCTGCTGACGATTTCCTCACACCATGTACTAGCTTTCGTGCTTTTGTTATGACTGAATGAACACTTGTGTGCTTCATGGCATCTTTAAGTGTGAGCTGAAGAGTGTGGGCCAGGCATGGCATTCTCTGGAACTTGTTCTCCACATCATCTGGCAGGTCAAGTTCTTAGCAAAGCAAAAAGAGAAAACAATTAGATAATTTAAGCATTAAATATAAAATTCACAAAAAATAGTCGTACGTTTTTGTAATGATCCAACTTAAGCAGTTAAACACAATGTTTTTTCTCAATCACTTTAGTAAATTTCTTGAATCATTAACATTTGCAAAGCAGTAAGTGCATTTCTGTATCTCTCAAATGTAAATCTGAATGTCAGTGAACATGTCAGTGCATCAGAATGACAAGTCCTTGTGTCATTGTTTCCAAACAGTCAATATGTTCAGCATGTTGTAACACTGTATTTTGTAAGTATTTTCTGATATAAACTATGGCTAAGATTTTAATGACAATGATTAAAAATGCACAATGTTGCACTTTTTTCTGTATATCAATTTCAGCAGTACAAAGTTATATATTGCAAGAGATTGGACATGTCACACTTTTACTGTTTGTACTGTAATTTGTTGACAGAGCATGCCATTGTGATGCAGAAAAGAAAAACACAATGGATATCTTAATCCATTTCAGACGTGTATAGAAAATGACGTTCAACCATTTTGCATGTAGTTATTTAGTAATATTATTCAACAGAGAACCAGTAGAATACATTATGATCAACATAAGCAACTGATAATGCATGAATCAGAAATGCAAAGGATTATGTACAATGATTAATTGTACATAATCATTTGCATAAATGTGTCAAAGCATTTAATGTGTTCAAAAGAATAAGAACATTGCTTTTATTATGTGCTCAAGTGACTACATGGTGTGGAAGTTGAACAAGTAGTTTTGAGAATTTCAATTCAGATCTGAGAAATGCACCAAAGTGACTGAGAAAAACTGCAAATTTACTCACCTACACCTCCAATCTCAGTCTCCTCCTCATCCTCCTCGTCTGACCCCTCCAAGTCCGAATCCATCCACAGTTCATTCTGCTCGTCTCCTACACCTCTTGGCTGCGCCTGAGAGACAGCACCATCTGACTCACGGCTCTGCTCTCGCTTTTTATCCCTGAGAAGGCGCACAGCCTTGACGATGTTGGAGCCGTTATCTGTCACAATGAGCAGCACCTTGTCTTCTCTTATACCCCATGCATCTAATGTCTGATCAATGCAGCGAGCAATGGACTCCCCTGTGTGAGGGTGCTCCAAGTGGTGCAGGTTAAGCAGGGCATGGTGAACCTGGCCTCCGGGCGGATGGTAAAAACAAGCTGACACACCCATAAAAGATGATGTTAATCCTTTCTTGCTCCAACCATCTACACATAGGGTCAGCTTCCTCACATCCTCATTCATTATATTTGAATCACTTATATAGTGTTTTGACATCGACAACCACAACCAAAAAGTGCATTTTACCTCAAACTTGCGACTAGTTAACTTTCTAAAGAAGGCATAATCGCTTCTCGGGTCAACATTAACACACTGACAAAATTATATTCAGAATTTAAAATATTTTTGTATCACTTTTTAATGTTTGATTGAAGGTGTTCAAGAGATGGAGATACCAACCTTTCGCGAACTTTCAACGTCGAACGAAGTCGTTCTCATGGAGACGTGCTGGTGTGCACGGAGGGGAGGGGCTGTGTGTGTGTGTGTGCGCGCATGTGAGAGACACATGAGAGACAGAGAGGCGGAGGGAGAGTGTGGGGAAAGAAATGCAGCTGAACGGTCACGGCCATGCATGTTCTAAATAGCGTTAAAAAAATTAAAGACCTTGACAAAGACGAAACTAAGGACATTTACTCTATAATTTTATTTTAGTTAGTTTTGCCAAACACACATTACAGTTTTAGTTAGTTATCGTTTTTTTGTAATGCCTCGTTTTTATTTTTATTTCAGTTAACGACAATGGTTTTTCCCACCTAGTTTTCGTTTTTTCGTTCGTTTTCGTTAACGATTATAACCTTGCTCTGCACATGTACAGTATTTATGTGAAGCATCTGTATAGTTTGTATAGTTTGTATTTCCTATTTTTTATTTCTTATATTTTTATCTTTAGTTTGTTATTTATATATAGTATACTTATAGTTAAAATCTGTTAGTAGGTTAGTTGTGTATAAGTTTATAGTGTTTTACTTCGTTGTTGTATGTCTGTACTTATGTAGCACCGTGGTCCTGCGAGGCACGACATTTCGTTCCACTGTATGTCCCCACATGCAGCGGAATGACAATAAAGCTCAACTTGACTTGACTTGACTTGATTTACAGTCACACCTGAGGTGTTAAACTGGGATTAGGACTTGGTTTTATGCAGACCAGCTTTCAGATGATGTGTAAATCTCAATTTCAAAAAATTGACCCTTATGACTGGTTTTGTGGTCCAGGGTCACAAATGTCTTTACTGTCACTTTAATTTAATGGATTTTGGCTGAATAAAATATTAATGTCTTTCAAAATAAAAAATCTTGCTGACCCCAAACTAACAGTAGCATATGTTAGCTGATTCTAACAAAGGCAAGCATCTGAGTTTAATTTCATTTCATTTAAAAAAAAAAATGACTTAATGTAATGTAATTTCTGAGTTTGACATGCATACTGATAAAACATACCTTGAATGCACTAAAAATCTGACAACTGAGTACATGTGGCGTGGATGTTACAGTTGATATGGAAAATCACATAGCATTTGGAAAATTCATATTATCCAATAAAATCCAAAGATTGATTCTGTACTTGGTGCAGCAATGGGAAATGCCATATTAACTAATTTGTTCTGCTAATCAGTATTTGAAGAAATATTTTGTCTTATAATCTTGTATGTCTCAAAGTATGTGATATGCTCTGTGAAAAATGTGGTGGTTTTTACTTTTTATGCTCTGTCTGTGCTTGTAAATCTGTGGGTTTGAGTGATTCAGATGGAGGGTTTGATGTTGAGAAATAGGTCATGACCTAATTAAACATGACATGGCCCTTAATCACACATCAACACCAGCCAATGACAGCGCTCTCTCTGGAGGAGAGGCTCTGGTGAAACATCAAAGGGTCAGACTGACCTAACATCTCTCTGTCAAACACACAGCTGTGTTCCTCTGCCTCATTTTTTTGTCAAAACAGAGCGACCATAACCCAGTATTATCCACCAAAAGCATTAGCAGTTCTGTTTCTTCTGTGTCTTGTGTAGAAGACGCTCTGCAGGGCCTGTTGGAGTTTCTCACCAGCTCGCGCTGCAGCCCAACTCAGCATCTGGAGCAGGAGCAGGCGCTGGCACGGCAGTTCGCTGAGATTTTGCATTTCACGCTGCGCTTCGATGAGCTGAAGGTAACCAGACGACCTCAGGTCACACCCATTCTGCACATGTCTAATCTTTCTTGCTTCAAGATGGGCAAAATCAACAATTAGGCAGAATGAGAGGATGTGGAGCAAAAGTGTTGTTAGTGGGACGCCAGCATCCTGTCTTTAATCTCAGACCTCCAAAAATCTGTCATTAACTCATCTGACCATTAAAAATCTGTAAATTATATTTATACTGGCAGTGATTATGCAATATCTTTGCAATATCTTATATGCAATATGCAATATCTTAAACCTCAGGGGAAGGTATAAAAACACTTTCCATCTACCTATTTTTATGCACATTTTTGGGCTATCGCACAAAAAATGCTGAATAGAAACGCCAAGACGCGCAAAAATTCTAAAAAAGCACATAAAAAGATACAGATACATTTCTTTATCCGAAAAAAAATACGTGCATAGACTCTATGATGGAATCACATTTACCTAATAAATTCCTCGATGTGCATCAAAAAAGTCATGTGACTTTGCACAATGGGATGGCATAACTGGACTAACTGCTCTCATTACACAGCTGAAATGTTGTTTTGGTCATTTTGAAATGCCTGAGCCAAAGTCTGTTGTCAAAGTGGTTTGGTATAACAACCTCCCAGAACTGTCTTACATGACTGCGCTCCCAAACAGCAGGCATCTACCTCCAAAAGTAAGATAAAAGTAAAACATGACCGCGTTTATTGCGTTATGTCTGCACGTTCTGAGGTTAAGTAATTTATTAAATACGAAAAAAAGACCCACAGCGGCTTCTCCTATTGCAGCAAATGACCTTGTTCTGAGTGATATTTGGTGCCAGTTTGTCATGAAGTGATGATTTTGTTGTCTTCGTCTCGCTGGATGGAATTCGCAATTTGTGCTTTATTCGCAAATGTTTTATCCAATATTCCAATTTTGCACATAAGTTAAATTTGCAGTTTTGGAAGGAAACATAGCTACTGTAATAATTACGGTCTTCAGATCCAATTATATCCTTTTGAATTATGATTTAAAGTAGAATCATACATTAACACATTTATTTGTGAATCCTTCAAGGAAACGTGCTGCATTGCAACACACATTATGCACTGATTTTGGACTCAGAAAAAGCTAAAAATCAACATTTAGTAAAATTTTACACTGATTTCCCCCAACCACACATATACAAAAATTCCATCTAGGCTAAGTGATATATTTTAGCTTTAAAACTGCAAAAATTCTCTAAAAGATGACAGTTTTCATTTTATACATCTATAACATGCGTTTAGAAAAAAGATTGGGTGAATTTTCATTTCATGACAACTAAAAAAGTGTTAAATCCTAAGCCGCTGTAACACACATATTGCGATTGCTATAGAGAAGGTGCATGATAGAATTTATTGGTAAGCCACTGAATTTTGTATCAAATTAGTTAACTTAATTAGCTCTGTAGTGATCCAGCTAATTAGTTGAACTAATGGAACACAAAGTCCAGTTGCCACCAATTAGTCAAATTAATGGAAAACTAAGTGCACTTTCTTTCAAAGGTGCCATAGAGAATCTGTTATTGTCTAGATTACTGCACTGATGAAGTCTGTCACAAAACCCAGCGGTGGATGAAATGGCCATATGCTCTTTCGATTTTCTAGCTGCTCACTCGAATTCATACATTCACAGTAAAATGAAAAATGCATGAATGCCATGTTTACATGTTTCCCATTCCCATATTCAGCAGAAATGCCAGTTCTGCATTTAAATGCTCACCTGCTCTCTCTCTCTCCAGATGACCAACCCGGCCATCCAGAATGACTTCAGCTACTACAGAAGGACCCTGAGCCGCATGCGTATCATCAACCAAACAGTGAGTAAACCTGCTCTGTATGGAAATGTGCCTCATTATCAGACGGCTTATGTTTTAGTGATACCCCATTCCCCCGTGTCACAGGGGTTAATGGGAGCTCTTCTGTTCTCTAATGGTCTGGATCATTAGGTGGCAGAGCGGCACAAGATCCTGAGTCAGGGAAACATGAGATATTGCACTCATCTCATCCTCTCCATCTTTTCCTGCTATTTATTTTGTACGTCTCCCTCCCGCTTTTATCTTTTAGCTGACACAGAGCTGAAGTGCGTTCGGTTGACGTCGAGTCAGTAACGCTTGCTAACGACTTCAGGCTCATTAGCGTGTGCTGTATCATCAGGGAGCGGCTCAGTAGGGGTTCACACCGAGGATCGTTGACCTTGCCTCGCCAATTAAAAGCACTCTCTGCAAGGAATAATTACGACAGCCGCTTTCATCTCATGAAACATGATCTCGGCTGTGGAAGAGCACGTATTAGGAATTCTGGACATGTCTGCAGTCTGTGGATTAAAGCAGGATTTACATTCACTTTTTAGCATAGAGTAATGAATGAAATGTTTCAAGTCAGCTAAAATGCGTTTTCAGCGCACCAGAATGCCCAATTTCTACATCCATTTCCATGATTAACTACTTAAGTAAAGCTGACCAAGGAAAAGCGCATCCGTAACCTCCAAAAAGCCCACGCCTTAACTGACCCCTTTAGTTTAAATCTTCAAAAGTATGGATTTTTGACATTTAGATACTGAAAAAAAAACCATGTGTGTTATTTCTACAGGCAGAAGAGCATAATGAGGTTGACAACGAACTGGCCAATCGCATGTCTCTCTTCTACGCTAATGCCACGCCCATGCTGAAAACGTTAAGCGATGCCACAACTAAATTTGTATCAAAGGTAGGTGGTTGTTAAATTCTGCTTTATTTTGATTATACCAGTGCTTACACAACACAAACCACTCAAATGGGTGTTAAATAAATGGACAAACAAGTCCAGATGCTCATGAATAAATTCTACCTAATTAGTTCTCAAAAAATACATGATATACTGCGGCAATGCATCTACATAAAAATGTTTCTCCGTCACTTTCACTTCCAAACCACTGTTTTCTCATTACAAACCATCGTAACTAAGATATTTTGCTCTCTCTATCTGACCAGCATGCAGAACTGCCCGTAGAGAACACAACAGATTGTCTGAGTACGATGGCAAGTGTGTGTAAAGTCATGTTAGAGACACCGTAAGTTATATGTTTGTGTTTAATCACTGGCCTTTTGTTTCTTCTGTAGCAGCCCGTAACTTTTTAATTCATCCTCCGTGTCTGTGTCTGTGTCTGTGTGTGTGTGTGTATTGATCAGGGAGTACCGCAGTCGTTTTGCCAGTGAGGACACAGTGTTATTCTGTCTGCGTGTGATGGTGGGGGTGATCATCTTATACGACTACGTCCATCCAGCTGGAGCTTTCGTAAAATCCTCCAAAATCGATGTATGCTTTATTCTTTTTTCTGGTCCTTTTAGTAAAGGTTATTTTATTTAAATGTATTCCTTTAATTCAATTACAGTACATTAATCTGCTGATTAGTTGGTCAAATTAAATCCAATTTTTAAAACATATTTTATATTTGTAAATAGATTAATTAGGGTTCAATTTAACACATTGTTAAAATAAATGCAAAATAGTTACTAAATTAATTTGCTAATGTGTCTAATTACAAAGTAAATACAAATACAGTGATTAAATCAAATTTAAAAAAAAATATTTTATGTGTAAATAATTTAATTAGGGCTGTCAGTTTAACAGTACAGTATGTTAAAAACATAAAAAAAATAATGAATTTGATCATCAAATAAGCATTTAAATCAGTAATTTCTGATTAAATGCAAAATACTTTATTGTACTAAATTAATGTGATCACCCCAATTAAAAGCAAACTACATGCAAATAAAAAGCAAAAAATACAAATTATATAATATTATTGTCTGTCTTTGTATGATACAGATGAAAGGATGCATTAAGGTACTGCGATATCAGCCGCCCAACAGTGTGGAGGGGCTTCTCAATGCCCTCAGGTCTGTGAGCTTTACTAGACTCTTACAGTATGATAGAAATCCATATAAGACTTTGTTTCTGCCAAAAACCATGCAGTATGTAATATGCAGATTTTCATTGCATTTAAACATTCTCTCTTGACTCTCACAGGTACACAACAAAACATTTGAACGATGAAACTACCTCCAAGCAAATCAAAAACATGTTACAAGCTTGACTGTGTCTGCCAAAAGTATTACCTCTCGAATACATTGGACGAGACGCTTCAGCAGTTTTAGTAATACAATGAGAATAGCCATGTATCATGTGGCAGCTACTGTTATCAGTCTGTTTTTACTGTTGTAGTTTTGTTTTTTTTACATCTTATCCTGTTAGACTTAGTCATGTGTGGCCTTTAGATTTCAAAGACGCTTCTTTGTTGTGTGGCGTCCAACAGAGTTGAGCTTCGTTCATTCCCTTCCCATGTTCTCTACAGTTGACTGAGTGCCCAGGCAGGACCACAGATAATGTATTGCTTTTTTAAAATAACATAATTTACTGTGATTTTTATTAACATGACTCTTTTGAACTGAATAAAGCTATTTTAACCAAAAGGTCTGTGAATGGCTGACAGCTCATACAGGAAGGGCTTCTTCGAAACAGGCCATTGAAATCACCATGTACTCTCACCACTTTACTACGTACAAAATAATCAGTTCTAAACCCACATCCTTTTACCTAACAGAGTTCAGGATTATTCATTTCCCCTGACAGTGTCTACTCCAGAACGTCATCGTATAACGTCCATTCAAGGCTGTATTCCCGTTCTTTTGCTTTTTGGAGCCAGAAATAAACATGTGGTTGAAATTTAGCCCTGTAATGAGTTAGCATCTCTTCAACTTTCCCCCAGAAACCAAAGGCAGAATGTTAAGAAATTCCAAGCTGTCCATTTGATGGTCAGCTTACTCTGCTGAATTAGTCAGGAGAATGAGATTCCCACATCATCCAGCCCAGGAAGTGGGAGTTAGTTCTACAAAAGTATGAGTAATACATTCCCTTCTCCGACACACTGTGGAGTATTTGATCTCGGCCCTGCTGGGAATGCGCTCCATCTGCACAGGACGCCCCTCCCAGTTTGTATTGCCATCCTATCTGCTCTGTATCTGTGACCTCTGCCGTGTTTTTTCTCAGTCGACGGCTCACACACAGTTTCCTCCTGTTTGTCTGGCTGCTCAGCGTGTGTCATCAGCGAGCACATACTTTCCCCACTGCGGAGTGTGTGATTCTTGCCCCCACTGTCCTTTCTCCTAGTCGGAAGCACACTGTTTTTTTAATGGCTTTCATGATGAGCTTGGACACTTTTCCCAGGAGGCTGGTGTGGGGCCATATTCTTGTCTATTTACTCTTTCCTCTCTGCGTTCTGTGAGAAGAGCACCTTCTTATGACTTCCTGCCAATAACTCTGCGTGTGCGACCCATAATTCCAGAGCACTACCTCACCGTATGGCCGCTGTAATGTAGACCAAACACCATATGTTCATTAGATTTCCCACTGCTGCCTGGATTCTGACTTTACAACAAGTAAGCAAAAACAAGCACAAAGAGACAAAAGAGTATGTAAATCCTAGTTTGAGGTTCCATACTATGATAGTTTTGATGATGAATACATATTCATAGTATTTAGCCAACTTCTGGGCCTTGTACTTAAAGGGATAGTTCACCCAATAATGAAAATTCTGTCATTAATTACTCACCCTGTTGTTGTTCCAAACCCCTGAGACATTCGTTCATCTTCGGAACACAAATTAAGATATTTTTGATGAAATCCGAGAGTTTTCTGACCCTGCATAGACAGCAATGCAACTGAAACGTTGAAGGCCCAGAAAGGTAGTAGGGACATTGTTAAAATAGTTAATGTGACATCAGTGGTTCAACCGTAATTTTATGAAGCTACAATAATAGTTTTTGTTCACAAAGAAAACAAAAATAATGACTTTATTCAACAATTTCTTCTCTTCCGTGTCAGTCTCCACTGCGTGTTCGCGAGAGAACCACAGGAGCCGGCGTTCTGATGTAGAACCCGGAAGCGCTGCACCTTGTTTACAAGCAGAAGAGACACACTGTACATAAAACAGTCTTCGTAAACATGTCTAAAGGAATTTTTTGCCCAGCCTTACTTATTCAAACCAGAATATAAAGACGATGAACTAAGAGAGATGTGTTCTTCTTTGTGTACAAAAAGTATTCTCATAGCTTCATAAAATTACGGTTGATCTACTGATGTCACATGGACTATTTTATCGATGTCCTTACTACCTTTCTGGGCCTTGAATGTGGTAGTTGCGTTGCTGTCAACGGAGGGTCAGATATCTCTCGGATTTCATCAAAAATATCTTAATTTGTGTTCCGAAGATGAACAAAGGTCTTAGGGTTGAACTATACCTTTAACCCAGCCCTGCTCACTTATTGAAGAGGCAAGTTCCACCCTTGGCTGACAACATAAATAGTAGTACTTATAAGTTTAAATTATTCCATTAACCAAAAAGTTGAATTAAAATGCTAAGTCAGACCTTAAATGATAATATGACGATAATGAAAATAGCTTGTGGGCACTAGTTTTATTAATATGAGACTTTCATATGAACTGTTATATGAAAAATGAATCAAGTATATGTACAGTAATATACTGTAACACTAAATAAATTTGTTATTATTATACATTTTACATTTGTTATAATAATACATTATATGTTTGTATTATTATACATTTAATAACAAAAAGAATGCTTTAATGTTAAAAAGAATAACAATTAGTAATAATAAATTACTGCTGATGAAATTTATAATAATAACAGTAGTATTTTTTCCCCATTCAAGAGACATTTCCAGTATTTGGAGACATTGCCTGCCTTTCTTTTATCGGTGATCCAGAAACATTTATACAAAAATACAGCATTTATATCAAGTGCACTCCCTCGCATGTGGAAGGTTTCTGACCTTAAACGGCTGGAAGAATTTGAGACTGAGGAATGTTTGCCCTCTGAGATTCATTCTGAAGCATTCTGAATCTCACAACATGTAAAAGATAAATAATGTTGGAACTGAAATGGAAAAATGATGCTGGAAACTAATGCCTTTGCAATGTTTGGACTGTGAGTCAGTTAGATGAGAGCACTAGCACTGTTGGATTTGGTGTATTTTAGCACACTCCTACATCCTGTTATGGGAAGCATGTTTATGGACTTATCTCTGCTGTGACCCCGCAGCTATAGCTCACATTCTGATGTCTTCTATTGTTTCCCTGTAGTGTGTTTGTGCGTATACTGATTCTTATTGGAGAACCGATGACATGAATAAGTGCAGCCTTGAATCTGCAGATAACTTGTGAGATGCTGTAAATGCATATGTTGACCCAACATACAGATTATGACAGAAGAAGAATACCATAAGAGTCCTGTCTTAAACGGACACATCTGATCTTGGACTCAATGTCACACTAATGCGCCATCTGATGCAACAGGTCCGTCTGTTTTAGTGAATTGTTGAGCCACGAGCGCAGCAGATGCTGTCAATGTTAACGGAAGGACCCTCAGCATGAAAAGACCGCTTACAAGGAGGGCTTCCTGATGGGACGTCCGCTCTTATGTCCCTAAGGTCTACTCAAAGACATTTTTCAGTAGCAAGAACAAAAGACCACACAAGAAATGCATTCTTTTAAATTTTCCTTACCACTTAATTGTTTGTGATCAGGTAGTTTGTTCTCACTTATGCTTGTCCTCCATGTACTCGGAAATCATCAGCACCTGAAAGCATCAACAAAATGAGAATTTTTGGGTGAACTGTCGCTTTAGGAGAGTTGTTCAGAGATCCGCTGGTGTTTAAGGTGCTCTGAGCTGCACCGTGGGTGGGATCAGGCTGCAGGATGGTGGCAGTGGTCCAGCTGTCGATGTGTAATCATATTACTGTAATTAGGTAGTGTACTCCCTAATCCACTTCAGTCAAAGCACTGGCCTGTGTCTGACTCACCCTTATGCCTCTGTCATCAATTACCAACAGGCAGATTCTCTTCTTCAGCAGCTCTAGCTCATGAATTCTGTGTTTGCATTAATTTAAGGGTTAGGCCCATGTATCGTGCTATTTTCACCTCCCAATTTATTGTCTCTCTGGGTGTAAGCATACGAACGGCTCATTATGTGAGTCTTCATGAATATTGTATAGGGTGTGGATACTTTCTCTATAGTTTGACTGGTTAATACATAATTAGAGATTATAATAAACATTTAACATGGAAGAAATTGATTTTGACAAACAAATACATTCAATTTCTGCCGTTGTGTGTTTGTGTGCCTTTCTGTTTTTCAATATCAAGGGTATTTGGCTGAATGTCTATAGGTGTGTCAAAGTTCTCTGGGGTTAGAGTTTATGTGTGAGGCCTGCAGGTGGAGCAACAGCACTAGCTTACGCACCATCTATAGGTTAAGCCTTATGTCAGAGACTATATGAAAGTATATGTACTCTGTTTGCTCATTTGATACATTACAAGACTTGGTCTTTGTGTGTATGGATTCTCAGAGAGACAAAGAGGCTAGAGGACAAACTCTGCCCTTGTGAGGGAAGATGAGGTTAAATCACTCCCATTCGACATCAAGTCTCTGTCATGATCTATACTGATCAATCATCTCCAGTGATTTCACATTAACTGGCCTAGTCTCAGATTCTCTTTTCATTTGTCTGTAAGAAAGGGGTGGGATAAAACTGATGCTGAGTTTATGGTTGCACAGCACTTTCTATTTGTGCTTAGATCAAACTAAATGAGATCCATTTATCTTTATCTCATCTGTCTATCTAACCTGATTTGCATCTATCTTCTTATCGTCAATGAAATGCCAAAAGCAATTAATGTTAAGTTCTATGTCATGTATATTACTAAAAAATAAATTTTATATATATAGAGAGTGAGAGAGAGAGAGAGAGAGAGAATTGTATACAATTCAAAGGTTTGTGGTGTTTAAAAAATTAATGACATTAAGCAAGGATGTATTCAGCTGATCAATAGAAAATGTCTTACATAATTGCTGTACTTCTGAACTTTCTATTCACCAAAAAATGTATCATGGTGTCCACAAAAACTAGATTAGATAAAATAGATTAGAATGATTTGTGAAGGATCGCGCAACAGTATATTTTAAAATATTAAAATAGAAAACAGTGATTTTAAAATGTAATATTTCACAATATTACTGTTTTTAATATATACATATGTCATAGCATATAATTTTATATATACCAATCATTTTTTAAAGGAAAAACTGATTTTACATAATTCAGTCAATTTCTTATAAAAGCTGCTGAGATATTGTGTTATAAAAAATGTTGTGTTGGGTGAATCAAATATATTTTCTTTAATTAGCAGTTTGCAGGAACCAGCTCTTCCTTTTATGCATTCAGTAACAGTCTGCTATGAATGATTTAACTGAATAACTAGGCAAACAATAGTTCCCCTCTGAGCAACGCTCTGCCATGTGGGCAGCCCTTATGTCAACAAACAGCCTCATTACCTCTAATATGATTTCCTCTAGTATTTCTCTCTTTCTTTATTTGCCCACACAAAGATGGGGGGCAAAGTGCAAAAGATATTTGGAGACTAGCGATTACAGTTCAATCCTGGAAGTTGTCATTGTTGTCAGTGGCTGGCCTTGCTCCATGACCCTGCTCTCTGGCTCAACTCTTTCTGCCTCTGAACACCTCAGAGGGGCAAACAGCTCTGTCTCACTGTCTGGTCTCCACCTTCACACTTAGACTTCAACAGACTAAAATGACTGCTGAAAAGAGAGGACAGTTGACCAAGAAATGAATAATTTGCCACCATTTTTTTTTTTTGGCCTTCACATTGCTTCAAACCCGATGCTCTTTTTCATCCACAGTTTTCATCCACTTTCATTATATGTAAAAACAGCAGCGTAGACATTCTTTTAAACGTCTTCTTTTGTGTTCAAAGCAAGAAAGAAAGTCATACGGGTTTGAAACAACATCAGGGTGCGTAAATGATGACAGAACTGATATTTTTGGGTAATCTATTAAGATGTAAACCACCGTACTCAAACTGTTTATGTTTTATACAAAACAGGAGTGAAATAAAATGCGGGTTCCTCACACCTGCTGTTAATCTCACATTAAGTCAGAGACGGCCTGGATTCTTGATGTTATTTTAACAACATTACCAGTGCTGTGTCGGTATATGACTCATTATTGCTGGAATGTTATAGAAATGATTAAGCTCATAGTTTTCTTAGTGCTCAAACCAGCCCAATTCCAATTCATGTCCAACCCAAATTGCCTTTAAACATTAACCTAAGTCTTTGATTAATTAACGTTGCTGATAAATTTTTTAAGTCAATCATTTTGGGATTTCCTACAGGAGTGTTTCTTCCTCAGAAATACAGAAGAGGCTAACAAAGACAAAATGGTTAATTTGCCAACACTGAAACTAATAAAATGTCACGAAACAGATTACAATCTGTCAAACTCAATGTCAGACAAAATATGTAGTTAGAGCACTTTGCCTTTGCACGGCAGTATAGAGGTCTGCTTTCTGAATATATGAGCCATAAATCAGATGTGTTCAGGTGGAAAGTTTTTGCACAGCTTGAAGGTACCACATTGAGTCCTTAGGGATCTTCCACGGCCACGGTCCATGACTCCAGCGGGCTGCCGATTTAACACAAGGGTAAATAAACAACACTTGCCTGCTGATATATAAACAGACATACGCTCCTTCTGGAGTCAGTTGTAGTCTGCGACAGCTGAAGTTACGCTTGCGCAAGTAAAGAACTGCACAGACGGCTTCGACAACAAAGGCAGTATTATGTGGAGAGGGTCAGAGAGGGTTGCATTCATAGATAAAGAGGTAGTCAGATGCTCAGAGAGACTTGTGGCTCTGTTTTTTCCTCTTTCAGTCTTTATCCAGATGAATGGAAATGAAAACAGAGCCATGTGGGCACGTGCACTGAATTTCAACTCTCAAAGCTAGCGTGCCTTCACTTCCCAGGATGTGTTAGAGGCCGAGCGGGGGTCATTCTTCACCTCCGTGTGAGGTGAGTTCAAACACAACAGAGGCCTTTTATGGGGTTACCATAACATCAAACTCTCATTCGGTCACTACATGACAAATAGCGCACAATGCTGGACTTGTGCCCGCCGTCCCAGGAGATGTCAGTAACCCTGGGAACATGCTGGGCTTACTCTTTCAAAATAAAGCCTTTTCATTCATATGTGGAGGAACTTTCTAGTGCAAACATCTGCACTTGAGTTCAGTTCCACTGAAGTGATTCAGTTGATTCATTCTGGAGCATTATTGAGATCCCCCATCACACTTATTTGGTTACTCACAGGTCTGTCATCCTCATATCAAGTCTCTTTCATGATCAATAGTCATCAATCATCTCTAATGATTTCACATTAACTGAGCTAGACTGGGATTTTCTTCCCATTTATCTGTAAGAAGGGAGTGTTGAACTGATTGATAACCACCTAAAATATTGATGACAAAATGTCATCACATAACATGAGATTATGATTGCAAAGCGCTTTCCATGTGTTCAGAGTCATTTATATTTCCAACATGTCTATGTTTTACCTCCATACTCTTATCCATTCTCAGTACAACAGTAATTAATGTTAAAACTAATAACAACAAAAACAACAACAGTTTGATATTGTTTTATGCAACAGTTTAATAAACTGTTTATACTGAGTAACTTACACAAGACACGACAGAGCCAGTTACTTTGTCTATTCTTCCTCTGCCAGTAAACAAACAAAGCCACAGCAGTGACAGCAGTGCATCAAATGAGTGAGCTTGCTGTCACTGAGTGAATCATTGTTTCCGAGCAAATCAGTTGATTAAATGATTCAGTGACTCAGTTGAGTGGCACTTGGTAGTGGTGTCTGTGAGTAAATTTTGTTAACTGAGTGAATAATGCAATGACTCACTCATAAAGACAGTCACTTGTTTTGTTCATGAATGAATCTGTGTTTGAGAACGAATCAGTTTAGGGTTAACACACTCACACTCACACATACATTTAATTTCTTTTTTCTTTGAAGGAAATTCTGAAAAATTGTACTGTACAATGTGTTGCATGGTGTCAAATCAAATATTTTTCTTTGTCAGAAACAAGCACTTCCTTTTATGCATATGAATGATTTAACACGGAGAAACTAGGCAAACAATAGTTTCCTTTTGAGCAACACTTCGCCATGTGGCCAGTCCTTATGTCAACAAATAGCCTACACTCTAAAAAATGCTGGGTTAAATACAACCCAGTGCTGGGTAAATACTGGACAGAATACATGCTGGGTTGTTTTCAACCAACAGTTGGGTTAAATGTTTAACCCAACCTTCTGGGCAGTAACCCAACCGCTGGGTCTAAGCAACCCAATCGCTGGGTTCGTCCGTATTTTACCCAGCGCTGGGTTGTATTTAACCCAGCATTTTTTAGAGTGTAATTAAATTTAATATGATTTGCTCACAATTTTTTCTTTCTTTTCCTAATTTGCACACAAATAGAGGGGCAGAGTGCAGAGCGAAAGACATTATGTCCTTCAGCAGAGCACTGAAGCCCAGGGTGCATCAGGAGGACTGTACTGACAGAAGATAAGCAGAAGGTTTTGCTGACTCACTGACCTGTGTTTTAAATGAAGCAGATTTGAGATGAATGTATATTTGAAAATGCACAATACATGTAGATTCTGGAGAGAAATACACAATGTATATTCTTACATATGTTCATGTCATGTTCATCATAACGTTCTCAGGGTCCCATATAGTCCCTTTCGCTCTCCATGAAGATTAAGCTACTATTCAGAACCAAAGAATTAGCCATCCACCTTTTCAGCGGGAACTCTACACCACACACTTCTCAATTACAGATTTGTTGAATAATTATAAGCTTTTATTGTGTTATCAACTTGCTTTAGAAGATATCTGATATCAGCACAGCTTTTGAAACATGAGCCATCTTTCACAGAGACAAATCATATTGTCCCATTACAGACACTAGTGGGATCATGACCTCCTCATGTTTTACTGAAATTAATACAATGAAAGAAAAGAGCAATGTGTATGCGTCACATGAAAATCTATACTCTAATCTAATCCTATCGCACAGATTTTATCTGATGCCAGTGACTCAGTCTTTTATTCTAGATTTCTTGAAAACTAATTCAAAGGGATAAAATGTCAAGCTCTCTAGGCTAAACACATTTGATTCATAATTCCAAAATAATGGAAGGACATTCTATGACAATTTTTCTCAGTGTAAATAATGTAAGTATGCAACACTAACAATTTGAATGCTGCTCTGCATCGAACCATTTATTATGATTGTTGAATTATCATTTAGGATCAATGAACAGAAAAATTAAGGAGTTATTTCCATAGAAAATCATTTAAAAAAACTATATACATGCAAACTTATACAATCAATTGCATAACAGCAAGTAAAGTGCAAATGTGCTTTCGTAAAACTGAGCTTTTATCTCTTAACTAATTAAGTAAACTAAAAGTGAACTGTCACTTCTGTCAGTAAGTCAACAGTCTTTTAACTAGTCTGAGAAAAGCAGACTCTGTGTAAACTCTGTAATCCGTTAGTTGTGAAATCACAGACGGCATTGTCAAATATGCCGTATCTTCAAAGAGGAGCAATGAATTGAGCTTTAAAGTGCCGCAAGTACAATAAAGAGATAAAGGTTCCTAAGTTCACTAAATTTCACTGAAATGTATCAAGTACAACCTAGTACAATGTAGGTATGCTTACATATTTTTTAAGAACAGCTGCTTTGCATTGATTTAGATATGTAAGACTTAATATGAGTGTTCATTTAAGACAGTGTTGAGAAATAGACCTGCTATGGTTTAGTACTATAATTAAATTTTCTAGACCTTTCTTATCGTTTTGAAGTCATTTACAGTTTCTGATTAAATAGATACTTGTGTACTACATCTCCCATCCCAAGTCACACATGTTCGGATGTAACTAAATCTCTGTCTTTTTAAGTGCCTTCTCCTTTGCTCCTCAGTGCATGAAAGGAGGAGGGAGGTCTTCATCTTATCCATGGGAGTTTCCCTTTGGTGCTAACATGGTGGGATTCCTGGGATTGTACTCATTTTGAAACTTAACTGCCAGCGTGACAGGTGTGCCCATGGTATATGGGTAACGGCTCACTTTGAAACCCTTTCTGTGTAAGCCTGACAGGATGTGAAGGGCCTCTCACAGTCTGGGAAAGTATTCTGTGCTGTCACACTAGAACATATACGTTTCAAACATTACAACATGCTTCAGGAAACATGAGACATTTCTTGTAAATGTTTAAGGTATTGACATACTGTATATATGTGCCGTTATATATACTGTACACACAGTATTTCAAAATGTCTGAGAACATTTTGAAAATGTGGGATTAAAATGTAATTTTAACCTGGAAATAAACAGAACGTTTAGAATTTAGGTAAGCAAAAAATTCATCAGGTTTTACACAAACTAAATCAAAAGGGATACAAAATATGATTAAATTCTGAAATAAAATAAAATACCAGTGGTGAGGGTTATCTATTTGGCTCAACAGTGAGTGAGAATCTGTTTGAAAGCTGTCATTATTTTTGAAATGCTATTTGACATCATTACAGAAATTACTTAAAAAGCTGAGATGAAGCAGACAGCACAATGCATCATATGGTTCTTTATCATTTCACCTTGTATCCTACTAATTTAAAGAGGCACCCAAAATCACATCATTGCTGGTCACGCAAAGCTTCATTAGCCCCTTGAAAATACACACTGTTTTACCACACTCTTACTTTTATAAGATATCCTCTGTTCCATTGTAAAACAGTATGATGCTAATTCAGATCTGCTGTCAGTGGAGATCATTTGTTGGAAACTTTGATATGGAAAATTTGCCATCCAATGCACCTGAGGATATGAAATGAAGTGCAATCAAAAACCAAAATGATCCACAAACATGGCAGAACACCTTGTTACTTTGTTACCGATGGCTGATGAAAGCAAAACGCAACTTTACTTTCCCTACAACGCTGCACTGAAAGCAAAGCTGTGTGGAGTTTAATGAAGAGAATGTGAAATCAAAACAAAGGATGAGTGTGTGGGTTATGTAACTGTGATTATGGGGCATTAGAGTAATCTGCTCTACACTGTTTACTGCAGACAGAGCAGCTGCTCACAATCGCCTGCACACTCATAAGAGAGGGACAGCAGTAATAGTGTTACACTGAAACAGACAGAAAAACACACACAGCTCAATTATACTGCCCATGTGCTCACCAGCTCAGTGCCACAACACACTATATACCTTTTTAATGCTTCGGTGGTCAACAATCACTCATGGCATCTCACTAAACATACCCATTCGTTATAAACACATGCCCATCTCTTCATTTAATACATGCAATACCACATTAAAGTCTGTTCACATCTCCTCTTAAGTTCTGTGTGAGCAAGGCCCAGGATTAGGTCTGTCTCATCTCATTAACGGCAGATGCTCAGGGTTTCTAGGTCAATGTACATACTATATGTATGGTCATATCCATGACCCTGTGTGCCCAGACAAAGCTATGTTTACACACACCCAGGCACCTCAGGGTGACTAACAACAAGGTTTTATGGCCCTTAGTAAAGTTTTAGCACTGGCCAACTTCAACTATGACAGCTGGTCTTTATGTGTCTGACATCAGCTGTTCGGACCTAAAACGTGTAGGGACAAAGCATTCTGAAAGAGTCTAGGCTTTTGTGTATCAGAGACAGTGTGCATATTTAGACCTGATCATGAAATGATCAGTGAAATGGGTTGATTTTGTTAAAATGATGCTAGCAATGCCAAAGTCATGGGTTTCACCATGTATAGCTTACATATCGTATAAGTAGGGATGAAATAAAATTCTGGCTGATACTACTAAATATTATATATTAAAAAATTAGATTAGATTACAAAAAACTAGGAAATGAGCATTATTACTGTGACAGTAAAGACAGTTTTCGATTTCGAATAAATGCTGTTCATTTGAACTTTCTTTTCATCAAAGAACCCTGAAAAATGTATCGGTTGCCACAAAACTATTAGGCAAGGCAAGTTTATTTATATAGCACATTTCATACACAATGGTAATTCAAAGTGCTTTACATAAAAGGAAGTAAAATAATCCTAAAAAATAATCACAACAATAAAACCAGAAATTTAAAAACGTTTCAAACGATTTAAAAATTGATTTAAAATGAATTTAGAACAGTTAGAAATAAAAAATGATTATACATAAAATACAGTGCAGTCAGTTCGGACGTAGCACAGTGCTCATTCAACAAATGCACAGCTAAACATGAGTTTTGAGTCTGGATTTAAATGTGGCTACTGTTTTAGCACATCTGATCTCTTCTGAAAGCTGGTTCCAACTGCGGGCGGCATAATAGCTAAAAGCGGACTCCCCTTGTTTTGTGTGAACCCTGTTTCTAACTGACTTGATCCTAATGATCTGAGTGGTCTGTTAGGTTTATATTCAGTGAGCATTTCTGCAATGTATTTAGGTCCTAGGCCATTGAGTGATTTATAAATGAGTAAAAGTACTTTAAAATCAATCCTAAATGTAACTGGAAGATAGTGTATGGACCTGAGGACTGTGTGATATGCTCAGATTTTCTGGTTCTAGTCAGAATCCTGGCAGCAGCGTTCTGGATGAGCTGCAGCTATCTAATGGTCTTCTTTGGAAGGCCGGTGAGGAGACCATTACAATAATCCACCCTGCTGGTGATAAAGGCATGAACAAGTTTCTCCAAGTCTTGACTGGAAACAAAACACCTAATTCTTGCAATGGTTTTGAGATGGTTTTGAGATTTAGTTATTAAGCAGCACAATGATAATAATGATAAGAAATGTTTCTTGAGCATTAAATCAGCATATTAGAATGATTTCTGAAGGATCATGTGACACTGAAGACTGGAGTAATGGCTACTGAAAATTCAGCTTTGCTATTACAGGAAGAATATTTCACAATATTACTGTTTTATTGTATTTTGATCAAACAAATGCAACCTTGGTGAGCATAAGAGAAATCTTTCAAAAACAAACAAATGTATGCAGACAGTTTAATTGAATTAAATACAATCAAACAATACACAATTCAATTTCCAATATCAACCAATGTGACAAAATTTAAAAATCACTATCCAATATGGTGCTGATATATTGTGCATCCCTAATCATCAACATCTTCCAAAAATAGAATTTGAAAAGATTATAAAGTACTGAAGTTATGCCTAACTATGTGCCTGTTGGTTGCTGTTCCAGCTGCTTGGCAAAACTACCTGACCCAGTTTCAGGTTGCTGTTCACTGGCAGGATGACTTTATCCTCTCGGCTCCACTTTACATGTCCGGGAGGGCTGATAACAACTGGAAAAAGAAATCCAGCTCTTCCAATAACATGGAACGTCAGCGCTGCTGGTGTCTGGAGCCATTTGGATGGCAGAACGGCAGTACCACTGTTGCAGGCCAGATAAAACAAAACTAAGTGTGACAATAGGGGAAAAGTGTTACACCCCTTTAACTCCTGCTATCATAACTCTAGTTTTGTTACAGATGAAGCATAGCAGTACGAATACCATGCAATGAAGTGCCTAATCGCTTCTTTGTCATGCAAAGTTTGCTGAGTGACAGCAACAAATATTTGTGAGTCAGCAGTGACAGAGGTACAGTATCAAGTTATCTGCAGTCAGACAGATCAAGTAAAGTCAACTGTCTGTGGGGGTAATGAGGAAAGTATGGAGTTTTAAGCCATTAAGCAGGGCTGACCTCAAGGCTAGAGTTCAAAGAGGTTTCTTTTGGCAGCTGTGGGAGTTAAAAGGAGTTGAGTATCAAATGTGAGCGAAGCAGTCAAAAAGCACATCTTAGATATGAACCGCCGCTACTTCCTCAATGCAGTGAAATGCGATATACGGCAATGGGCTTCTTTGAAATACGGCTGAATAAAAGTTGATCTCTCAGTGTGGGTGGTGTGCTGTTAGAATAACATTCTCATTTGCATTTAATGTGGAAGGTGCAGTCTGTGCCAGATCATTTGATATAATTCAAATATTTAGAATTCATAATGATCTCTCACCAAATTTTCAGTTAAAAGTCTGTGAATGAATAGCACTAGTTTTCATGACAATGCAACAATAAGCATTTGGATAAAGTTTGACTTAAAAAGATATGATTGACAATGCTTTACATAAAGTTCATTAGTTTTAAAATTATAAAACAATAGATTAAAAAAGATGAGAAGAAAAGTGACGTTAGTGCTGGGAAAAGGTCTAGTATTTGTTTCCAGATGCCCTTTGGTTTGATATTTTGGCACCACTGTAAAATGTCCTTGAACTACATTTAACTGAAAGCATTTTAGTACATTCATATCCTAATATGTCAACAGTAAAAGCCGTATCGGCATACTTTGTACTATATCAGAGTGTGGCAGATCTGCCAGACCATATATGGCATTTCCTTCCTCAGTAAATGTTGTAGCAGTGCCAGGCACATAGCAGGCTGTGAATGTGTGCCAAGAGAACGCAGGAAATCACTCATATATCTTTAAGATAAGAAAGGGTCGGCATTTTGGGTACACAAAGAACAAAGCGCAGCTGTCACGGCTGTTTCCTGCGTGTGCTCGCCGCCATTGCTGTCTAATGTCGTTATCTTCTGTTGTCAAGTACACATTATCAGACAGGTTTACTCAACTGAGCTGTGAAATCGCATTTATGTCACACTTGCATGTGATTCTATTGAATCTGCACATCTGTATCCAGGTCAGAGTTTCTTCAAATGTGCCTAATGAGGAATTTTTTTTTTTTTTTTTTTTGCTGGAATCTGTTAACTTTATTTTTACGAGCTAAATAAGCAAAGTCATGCCAAAAGTGCCACAGGGAAAAAAATAAAACACTAAAAACATATATGTCGACATATCACCGCATGCCCACGCATGCCGCTCTTTGAACATTCATCTAAACTATGTTCCTTCAAGATAAGGGACCAAGTAGCAATACAATGCTTGTCAAAGATATTTACAGCCCTGCCGTGCAGCAAACAATGGGATAGAACAATAAAGGGCCCTTGAGGCACTCAGTTTGTCAATAGTTACTTGAATGGCATGCAATCAAATATACGTTACATTGCGGATGTTGAAGATCAAAATGATCTGGGAGGCATGCAGTTGACCAGTGGAAAACAACCCAAACCAAACCTTTGAAACGACAAAGAAGCCTTGTGACCACACTGGCCTCTTGTGAACTCTTGATTTTTTTCGTAGCTCCAGCTACTGTGTGCCACATGTTTGATTCTTTATCCTCTTGTGGTCAGCCCTCACGAAGACCACCCTCCAGTCATCTAATCCATAATTGTTTGCAGGTTCGGCTCTGAAAGCCGTATTCATCATGACCCCCGTCAGAGTTGGTCAGCACTGCCATCGCTGGTACTGGTTGGTTGATCTACAGCTATCATATGTGCAGTTTGAAAAGGTATCTTTAAATTTAATTTTCAGTATGAAAAAATGTGGATTTTATTGTGTGATTTTATCACCCAGGAGTTAAATATAAACTCAAGGCCCCTTTGTTTTTCACAAAAGTAGTATAGGGAACACAAACAACCTGGCAGTTGGTCAGCGTGTCCCTTTATAATAGTTATGACAGCAGTAGGTGTCTTCCGTAATTGCTCCATATAAAAAGACGACCATCCCACATCGGGTGTAATGTACTCTGACATTGTCAGCAGCACAGCATGACCGCTGCCAGGGCACAATGTGAATTTCATTTTGTTTAGAGTGAATTAGCCCCCCCTCCTGTGTGACCACAGGGTGCTCTATAACCAAAGAACACAGGTAATACTGAACCACAGGTTTACTGGAAAACAGAGTTCGCTGAATTAATGTGCCAAGCTTGATAGGGGAACAGAGAATGACTATGAATCATCACAATTATTGCTTTATCTTCTTAGACACACTGTTTTGATCCCAACTCAGTTTTTATTGGTGGTTAAAGATGGACAGGTGGGTAAATAAAGGTCATTTTCAGTTGTTTCCTTCTATGTTTTGGCTCAAAACAAAGACACAAGAAATGTTTTGTCTCGTGCTTTGACTTCACAGACACTACAACATTACAGTTGCAAAAAATGGATTCTACAGACGTCTGGGTGATAAATAAGTCAGTGATGTGAAATTAAAAATGAATAAGTTCATCTGGAGTTTACTGGAACTCTAGTCAGCAGGGATTAAGGTTATAGAGTTTAAACAAAAGGTACTTATAAATCCTTATGCTCTTTTTAATGATAATCTTAAACTGGGCTTGCAAAATCACATTTTACTGTACATGCAAGCTGTATTTACTGAAACATACACAATATGGCATGTGTGTGGCATATGGCGAATAGGACAGTGACACTTAATCATATTCTGGTCCGACAAAAAAAACAACAAAAAACCTCACTCACTTTAATTAAAGAGGAGCAGATAAAGCTATCAGATACACCACTTAGTACTGCTCACTCTGTGCCGACACCTAAAGCCTGCTGCCATTACGGATATTAAATAGCTGTGCTGCTCTTGATGTGGTTTCATTAAACTGTAAAACAATTGCACAGGGGTTCGGACAGTTGATGCCTTTGGTGGCACAGTGCTGAAAAGGATCTTTGTAGTCAGTGACATTCAAGCTCCCCCAAATGTACATTAACTGTTAGGCTACATCTGACTGAGAATCTTTATTACTCTTAATTTTTTCTTTCTGTCTTTTTTTTTTAACAGGACACATGCACTTTTAATCAGATATTCAAACCATACATGATTATTATTATACATTTCAAAATGATAAAATTATTATACAAAATGCAAGTAAAAGTAAATGTATGCTTAATATGCTAATAAGATATAATGTGATTTTCTTTGCTTTAATTGAGGTAATTTTGGTGTTCAATTAAACCCAAATATTAAACAAAACAGAGCAACAAAAAAACAAAACAAAACAAAACAAAAACCAAAACAAAAAACACTCATTTCCCAAACAATGTGAGACTATTGGCCCAGACTATTGATTGTACTCGTGAGCTTAATTTACATAACTCTTAAACAAAAAAACAGAGGCAGTTGGTGGACAGAACTGTCTGCAGTGGGTGAATGTTAACCATCTTAACTCGACAGTTAATGACCCTACTAATTTTTTAGGTAATAAGAGCACAAAAGGTTAGGAATTTCTGTGTGGTTGGTACTGAAGTCATCTTGGCAGTGACTAATAAGCTCTTTCTCACCTCCAGTTCATAGAGGAGATCATAAGATTTATCATATACAACCAAACAAATGTGTGTGTGGTTCAATTTTTTGCTGCACAAAGACTGATTGTTGTTCATGGTTTACGTTCCTCCAGTTTTTATAACAAGCTTCATTATTTGCTGCCAAAGGTGTTGCAATACATGGCACGTAACCTGTGAGAAATGCTATAGGCACAAGTTTAATTGATCACTTCTCTATTTGTAAACAAGCAGTGTGACAAACCCACAAAAGTAGGTGGTGAGACTTCGGCTGCAAAAAGGTGTGACATTCCCTACCATTATCACTCTATCTCAAGTTGGTATGTGGGCAACTGGCTTTAAATGACTGACCTCCATTTAGAACAATTAAAGTCAAGGACAAAATAAAAAAGAGTGGTTTGGCAATGAGTTGCAAAATTCCCCTCCTCTGAACCAAATTAGTGTGAATTTTGAAGAGACAGTTCAACCAAAAATGGAATTGTTCCAAACCTATGACTTCATTTCATCTCAAAACACAAAAGAATACTATCCTCTTATGGGTGTCATTTTTCAGTTGTACATGTCTATGTAGCAGCATGAAGTCTACACCAAATTTCCCTTTAGGGACTTTTAGAATAGAATAGAATAGAATAGAACAGAATAGAATAGAAATAAAATACTTGGATTTTGAAGAAAATGGCCTTTATCTGTATTAATTTCTACATATGTCATAGGGGGACCTATGAAGTCAGTTGTGTTTTTCCTCAAATTCTTTTTTTTTTTTTTCCAAATTCCATTTGTTTTTGGGTTTTTTTACATTTTAATTTTTCT
>JAFVLL020038469.1:61254-105973 GCA_021397915.2 Tor tambroides | reverse complement strand
ACAGCACCCAAGAGTCACCAATACCCCATCCAGGCCAAGGTCGCAGCCCCAGCGCCGAACCCCCCAAGAAACCCACCCCCAGGGAACCCCCAGATGCCCCAAGCCCATATGGCCACCCCACGCCAACAACAAAAACCACAGCCGGACAGAATCGGGACCCCCACTCACACTAGGTGATGGAGCTGATCAAAGAAGACTAACAACATATTTCTGCCTCATCATTTGAACAAAAGCAACATTCGATTGCAGACAGAAGTTATTACAAACACTCACTGGTGACTGATAGTGACTTTTAAGTAAAAGCTTGAAGCTAATTGTAGCTATAATATCTCCGTTGCCCATATACGATTATATTTCACAATGTATTTTAACAAAAGAATTCACATAAGAAAATGTTTTGTTTTCTAAAAAGATTTATAGTAATATAATTTATATTGGGATCAGAGGGATGTGGGTGGGAAAGCCATGTAATGCCAGAGTAAAGTAATGCCACAACTTACACAGCAGTGTTTAGATTATCTATTCTCCTGACAAAATCAACGTAATGCAATATTTACATCCGCTGAATGTAAGCTTTTCCATATTCCAAGCTTGCCTGCTGCTCTGGTGACTTCATGTGCCTGTGCAAGTTATGAAAATTATGAAAATAAATCTAGGAAATATTGTACTGTACTGTTTTCAAATCAGTAGGGGTTGAGGCATCAGAAGTAACTAAGTAACGAGCTGTTTTATGTACGGTAACTGTAATATTATTACTGAAATCTTATTAATTAGTAGTAATCTCATTAAATAATTAAGTTACACTACTAGCTACTGCAAAAAGTAATATTACTGTAACTAGTTACTAGTAACTGCCCAACACTGCATATAATTATGCTATATATTATTATAACACTTCTTAATAATTAATAAATCTTAAACTTAATAAAAGGCTTAATCTAAAAGCTTAATAAATCTATTACACATTTATAGACATGATTTATTAACAGATATTTTCTCACATGCAAGAAAAAAAAATTATGAGTTCAGATCCACTCCTTCCTCTTTATTGACAAACAAAACAGACATAATCATTCAGATTCACTTACTGCTTTTACTTGGTATAGTTAATTTCTCCAAGAATCCCTCTGACATCTATCAAACCAACAATTTTTTTAAGGAGCCAATGTGTGTGCATGTTGTAAACTCATTTATAAACAACAATCAAAAACCCAT
This sequence comes from Tor tambroides, assembly GCA_021397915.2. Classification (NCBI taxonomy): domain Eukaryota; kingdom Metazoa; phylum Chordata; class Actinopteri; order Cypriniformes; family Cyprinidae; genus Tor; species Tor tambroides. The sequence continues at coordinate 104,758 of JAFVLL020038469.1, read as the reverse complement.
AACTGGGCACTGCAGCAGATTCATGAGATTAACATAGTAAGTAGTTTAGATGTGTATTTGCATTTAAATCACAATAGCAAAACATACACACACACACACACACACACACACACAAACAGCAACACAGTTCAAGGCCAACTAAAACATAATTACTCTTTACTTACATTTTCCAAAGGAATACAAAGATCTGCAATAATTCTGGGGGATTATCTGCATCTATTGTTCAGATATGCTTGATGAAGATATCATCCTCTTGGCAGAAGCTTGTGAAATGCCATAAAGTGAAGCTTTCTTTGCTGCATTTGAAATGAGGTCCCTTTGCATAAGAACTGTTATATAAATGTGTCAACATAATGGATAAAAGATACATAAAAAACAAACTAATAATTTAAGAGACTGAAAAAAATATAGACAAAATCTCCACCTATGCTATAATGAGAGTGAAACTGTAATGATCTTTTGCCTTGATTGAAGAGTACAAATTTATGAGACTTCTATAAGAAAAAAAAACAAGCTGTTCATACTCCTGTGTGCTGTATGGCAACACCATTTGAGTTTGTATTATCACGTATCAATATATATTGATGCAAGAACTGAAGAGTTATGAAATCATTGCGAATATGTTATGCAGTTCTAGCTCAGATTATTTTTAGCTTCAACTAATTACATCTAGTTTACATGCTTGTAAATTATTCCATTTATGTCCTGATGTAGAACACCTGAGAAATTTAGAGCCTTACGAAGTCACAGTGTTCACATGAATCATGAAATCTCACAAGCAATCTGATTGGCTCCTGTAGTTTGAAGGTTTGCCATTTGGGAAAAGAGAGAATGTGGGTGTGGTCTAGTCTTCAAACTTGCCCTCCAGAATATTGTCAAAAGTAAAAGGCATGAACTTGAAGCCCTGTCCAGTGTAGAATTTATTCTGGAACTCCACCCTACAGAAAACAAGTGGGGAAACAAGGTCAGTGGATTACAGTTCAGAATAGAATAGAATAAAATAGAATAGAATAAAATAAAATAAAATAAAATAAATTAAAATAAAATAAAATAAAATAAAATAAAATAAATAAAACAGTGGTTATTTTCTAGCACCACATAACTTTTTATTTTGGTTTTGTACATAGATTTGATAAAAAATCTTGATACTTGCAGTTAGTTTAGTTTTAGAATGCAGTTCTCACACAAGCAACAACTAAATTTGTGTGAAGAATAACATTAAGCACTCAGAAGAGTCAATACAACTGTATTTTGCTAGACTAGCAGTGTGTATATAGCCATTGATGGGGGTGGCAACGAGTCATCTCCTCTTTAAATTGTTCAACTGTTTTAGGTCATAAAGGCAAGCACTGCGTGTGTGCCCTTACCAATGCAATCGGAGAGCATGAAGGAAGGCAGACAGCCCTTCCATGATCAACAGAATAAACACTGTCAGTGTAGCAAAGGCGGCAAAGATGATTGACAGCGCAAAGAATCCACCAAAATTCCTAGAAGCAAGGCCCATGTGCATCACCATTGACCACAAGACCTCAGAGAGCTCTGTAAGAAAACAGAAACACTTTTTTAGAAAAGCCTCGTAAACAATTACTCAATTAAACATTGCATATTGAGAGAAAAAACATGTGCTGACATTTGCACAGGGCTGCAGTTCATGAAGTTTCATTACTTTTTCAAATCATTCATCATTTGAGGATGGATTTATTTATTTAATATAGATTACAAGAACTTTAATTACAAGTCTACAAAGTACACTGATGTTAGTAGGTTTTTCATGACCATGGAAATTCTGTTTATAATTTCTTAGGGTGGAATCAGTACAATAAATGTGAGTATGCGTGTGTCCATTACTTACGTGCATGGGCCAGACTCAGGGCCCAAAGTCGTAGATAAGAGGCAGTATTTGAGATGCAGCCTAAGCAGTATTCTATAGTGTGAATGGCTTGATGCACTGCAACATCTGCAAAATTAAACTAAAGAGAGAGAGAGAGAAAGAGCTGTTCAGACTAATGAAAAATACAAAAATCTAATCCCACTCCCAGCTCAATCACAGAATGATTAGAAGCCCTGAATCTCACAGGCATGAAAACAAAATCACAGCGCAGGGCCTTTCAGATCATCAGCATCATTTGGTGTGATAACAGATTATAATCACAGCACGGCTCACTGGATCATTCCCATGTAATGATGGTGGCTAAAAAGGAAAACGAGTGTCTAGAAAATAATCTATTTAGATGTACTGGAAAGACTGAACACCAACTACAGGAGACTACCCAACACTGAAGCCTGCAGGAGCGCGCACACACACACACACACACACACACACACACAAGTTGTAGAGAAAGAGGACTGTACGGGTGATGGCGCACATACACATACACACACACACACACACACACACAAATGTAAAAAACGTCTACAGAGAGAGTCGAGAAGGCTGTCTGCTCTTACCACTTCCTCCTCTGACTGCTTGAAAGGTAATCAGACACATGCACAGACAGACACACAGGGTTAAAACAGGGTTAATGACAGAGTTAGAATCTGATGAAGAAATAGTGTCAGTCACAGCAAAACGCAGTGGCCCCAAAAAGTATTCACAGGCTTAAGCCACACATACAAATGCACGAATGACAGTGTATTAAATAAAATATAACAAAGCAAGTGGCATTTATTTTAAACAAGTACAGCACACTAAGTACAACATTTCATGAAAAGATTTATTAGGTTTGAAACAGACATGATTTAGGCAAAAATTTGGACATTTCTGTTGTGATGCGACTAACTACACCTGCTAGGACACCTTTGTGAAATTGAGGGGGGGCTGACTCTATGGCTATGTTCACACTGCATGCAAATGAGGCCCAAATCCGATTTTTTTTTTTTGCACACGTGACTCAGATCTGTTTTTCTCATTACAGTGTGAACAGTACAAACACATAGAATCTGATCTTTTCAATTCTGATTTGTGCCACTTCCATATGTGGTACTAAATCCAATACATACCAGATGTTTTGCAATGCAACCGCAGTCTGAACAGTCATATCGGAATCATGCATCTTTTACATCACTCTAGATCGACATTTGTCACGATTCTGCACTCATGGGAGTCACTTCAAAGATTTTACATACCCAAAGTTATCAAGACTGTTGTATATAAGTATATTAGCAGCATCCATTGCTATGGTGCAAAGAGCGCTCTGCTTTATAATCACTAAAAGCTGTCACTCATCTTAGTTCATCACGATCTCAACGAATCTCTTATTTACATCGCGTCTACACTTTGTTATATGATTCCTGCTGAAAAAAAAACTCTGGCGATTTGAGCGGTGAGTGGATTCTAACTTAAATGCTTCTGATTCAAAAAAAATCAACAGATATGTCTGTGATTGGCTACAACGCTGCAAAAACATATTGAAATAGAAACCGATCTCCAGAGCACTGCCTGGATAGTTTGCCAAATCTGCAATGAAATACCATTAATACAGCTTTAACTGAGGGTGCTATTGATTTCGTTTGAGGTTGCTTAGCACCCTCTAGCACCCCACAGAACCGGGCCTGGACAGCGCCCTGCGCAAATGTTGCCAAATAAACAGTTTTCTCGCAGAGTTGGGCTACTTTTTCCACTGTTGCCACGGGTTGTTTTTCAACTCTGTGGGTTGAAGCGACCCCCACTAATACTTTAGTACTAGTTTTGAAAAGCAATTGGGCGGATTTTGTTGTGAGAACCTGGCAACCCTGACTGAATTTTTTTTTTAAGCGTGTGCAGTTCAGTTCAAAGTTCAAACCATGATCTGTTCAGATTGGAAATCTGATATTGGCCACATTTAAAACAAAAATGTGAACAACTATACAAAAAAAAAAAAACAGATCTGAGCACTGAGGTTCAGAGTGTGAACGTAGCCTATATGTGGACTAAAAGTCATTGAGAACAGTTGGTTTAAAGTATTACAAAAATAGCTGAGGAAATTTATGCTATTTATGAGGTTTACTGTCATTTGTTTGCAGATGCCACTTGGTTTTTGTAAACTGATACATTTTTAAGTGCGACTTCAGTGACCAAATACTTTATAGGGTCATTGAAAATGCCAAAACGAGAGAGAGATAAACAATCCCGGGGATTTGACTTCAGTCTCTGGTAAACTGACTTTAATGGCTGCTAGTGGAAGGCCTGTTTGGAACGGAAGGAGGAAGATTATTTGGCACTAACGCACTGAAAAGATTGCATCTCAAAAATCTAAATAATGCAGGTTATCGGCCTCCATTTTATTTCCAAGGAAGAGAAACCCAATTAGCCAGGTGGGTGTTTGTTTAGTGTTTTGAGGCTGGTTGCCATGGGATACAGTGGTTGGGGGGAGAGACAGTGCTTTTAAAAGGGGCTGCCCCAGTTTAGACCAGCACTGGTATGCAGATCCCAGATCCAGTGAGTCACAGAATGGAATGCCCACTGCAGACGAGCGACCCCACTGCCAACCGCAGCCCTTTTTGGTACCTGGGTGTGACTTGTCACCGTGTGGGTGGAAACAAGTTTGACATAGACAATTATAAAGAAAGTCACTTTAATTATCCTTATGATAAAGCGTTCAGTTATTCTCAGGATCAACAGATGACATCACATGGAATCTCGGACAGAAAAACCCAACCCAGATAAATGGTTTGGCAGAACACATGTCATTCTCTGGCTATAGAAAGACTATTGTTAGATTTCACAAACTAAAGCATATTTGTAAAATGAAAAAGAAACGAGGATGGGTAAACTATTTAATTAGTAAAATTATTAGTTATTCTATAGGCTAGGCTAGAGACAGACAGAGAGATCTCCCTCACCTCAGGCGATTCTTCTTCTAAGTTTTGGGAAAGCTGGTCATGTTGGATGATCTCAGCTTCATCCTCTGTGGGGCCATTGCCCACACGGATTCCCCCAAAGTTTTGCGTTCCCTGCAGCAAAAGTCACACTAGGTCATGGTTGTGTGGAGAAGTAATGTATATGTTTTAGCTGAGCCATAATATAATAATCTAGGTTATCGTGGTTCCCACACTTTCTAACCAATAAAAGACAGCATATTAGAGTGATTTCTGAAGGATCATGTGACACTAAAGACTGGCGTAAATTCAGGAATAAATTACATTTGAAAACACATTAAAATAGAAAGCAGTTATTTTAAGCGGTAATATATATAATAATATTATTGTAATTATATAAATATGTTGTAATAATATAATCTTTTACAATATTTGTTTTACAGTATTTTTAATCAAATAAATGCAGCCTTCATAAGCATAAGAGACTAATTTAAAAAATATTTAAATCTTACTGACCCCAAACCAGTAAAGTATATTGACTATAAAAATTCACATGACCTTTCAAAGATTGTATTAATTTCCATTACTTTTCCAGGCCTGAGAATGAAACTTATGAGACATCCATGTGGACATTCATGAATATTATGAAGAATTTCACTACTGATGTAGCAATGATTGTTCATGTTTACAATCTAAACACTCCACATCCCACATATGCCTTATTCTGAATATAGAAATTACAAGATAAAAACAAAAAACACTGTCTAAAAATAAAAAGCTTCAAAAGTGGACATGTAGGAATCTCGAATGTGGTGTGTCAAACAGGTCCTTACCAGATGTCTTCTCCAGAGGTATTGCCTGCGCATTACTAGTGTCTTTACTATAAGCATACACGGTACACAGGCAAGAGCTATAATAACTAGCAGACACTGAATTACAACCTAAAGAGACAGAGAAAAAGAGAGAAACATTAGTTTTAAGTGTCAGGTTGTCTCATTTGCCACATATACCGATGAATTCACGCAATGTCGGTGTGTGTACCTGTCCCGTGTAAAATGGCTTGTTGGTGGGATCGTTGTAACTGAAGAGGCACATGTTGATGAAGGCTATTAGAAGACTGGGGGCTTCTTTTGAGCTGTTGGCATCATATGCCAACCACTTGTAAAAAATGAGCAGCACCAGGTAGCCAAAGAGACTGACCATGAAGATGATCTCAGGAATAAAACCCAGGTAGATGTTCAGAGGTTTCTTGAAGTACCTTCACACATAGACTTAAATTAGCATTACATGTTAATACAGATTTATTTAGAGTAGCAACAGACAACTGCGTACAGGTGATTGAAAAGACTGAGAGTAACTCCAAATGTCATGTGGATGACTCCCAGAATTATCGACATCTTCATCTTGAAGGAGTTCAGAAACGTCAGCTTATTGGTGGCAATGTTCCAGATCTGTAGGAAGAGAGAGGAAACAGCTCTTAAAAGGGCTGAAGTTAGACTATCTTTGTCTCAGAACTGTTTAGAAACTAGCTGCTTACTGGGTCAATGCCAATTGGATAGGGTCCATTAAACACTTTTGGCACAGCAGGGTCCAGCTGTAATACCCGGTTATCCTCCAGTGTCTTAAACCTGAATGAGTCAACGGAAAATCAGTGTTAAAAGTAATCATGACTTAATGGATCTGAATGATCAATTCAAACTCAAACATTTGGCTGTTTATGAGAACTAAAGTTTTTGAGGGCCACCAAAAAAAAAAAAAAAACAGCAACAATGAACCCTCATTATCAAGAGCAATGTAAAATCAATGGGTTGGAATGAACAACTCACGTCCAGTTCTCTCCTTTCTCTCCAAACATGGGTCTGACACTCCAGCCTGAGCCAAAGACATTGAGAGATTTGGAGAAACAGTCGTTGTAGATAATCCCAGTATACACGGAAAATAATCCCATCAGAAGAATAATGTAGCGGCCCGCAAAAACCATGTTAAACATCTAGAGAAAGAGAGAACACTGTGATTTGTAATGGGCCAAATTACCAAATAAATGCAGAATCAATAAAGTGAGTATATTTAATACAATGTTTGTTAAATTGCATCTCTTTACCAAATACTATCAAGGCCAGTATGGCCTATATAAATACAGTTCCTTACTCTTTTCCCCCATTTTCGGAGTAAAATCCATAATTTATGTCTAAACTGTACATTTTCAGACCATGTTTTTTTATTAACATAAAAATATCAAATCTTATGACTTTTAAACTAAACTTAAAACAATCATCACACAAATCCATTATAACAAATGTCACATTTAGCTTTGCCTTTATTTAATGTGAAATAACCCATAGCAAAAGCTGTCTGTTTTATTCTTCACTTCAAAATGTTAATTTTCATGCTAAATAACACTAGTTGAAAACAATTAAGCATTTGGCATTCAGGATCTATACAAAAATGAAGGCTATATGACATGAATAAAATTTCAACAAGACAATCAAACAATAATTATGAGATGGGTGGATAAATGAATGGGAGAATGGATACCTCATTGTCGTTTTTCTGGGCAATTAATCGGCTCTCTCGCAGTACCAAATAAAGTGCAGCACAGGTCATGAGTATACCATGACCCAGATCGCCAAACATGACCGCAAACAGGAAGGGAAAGGTGATGATGGTGTATGGAGCTGAACACATGAGCAGAGACATGGATACAAACAATATGTTGTGACACCCACAAAAAACAAATAAATAAATAAAATGGTAACACAGCAGGATCTGTTGATCTGTAGCTCATTTTAATCACTGCAGAGGATTTTTAAAGGTCGGGGTCACCTGGGTTGATTTCCCGGTAGTTGCCAATGCCGTAGGCATCAACGATGTTCTGAAAGCCAGAGGTGAACTTATTGGTTTTGTTGTAGGTGGGTGGGGTCTGTTTGGTCTGCATTCTGTTCAGGATGGAGGGAACAGTGGATCCACTTCTCTCCTGCATGAAATAGAGCGGAATTTAACACAAACACTCATGCACGAAAACAAATGCTCCACTTTGCCTCCCAGTAGCACAGTTGTATGCATGTCTCTACACTGCACCACAACATTGCTTTTATGTAAATGATCATTTATCTGTGAAAATGGTGTCAATTGTTTGCTTAAATTTTAAATAGTTGCTGCATATTGTGAACTGAACTTGAGTATTGAGTTTACAGCATGTAAGTGAGTATGAAGGCAATGTGTAAGACAGCTGATATTAATAGCTGCTAGTTAAATAAGGCATGAGAAAGAATGTCATGTGTAAGGGCAGGCTTTGAACTAGCACGCAAGCACAATCTCTCACATTTCAACACACTGCATACATGGACTTAACACTATTACAATTCCAGTTTAAGTTCAGACGAAGCCACTTTTTTGTTACCAAATAATGCCTTACATGGATTTACAAACTGGCTGCAAGAATCCATCTGTAGGTTGTTGGGTACAAGGTTATTATAGTTTTGCATTTTTAAATTCATTTTATTTTAATATCGTTTTCAAATTTGCAATAAAATTTAGCTTCATTAATAATTTTGTTAGTTTAGTTTTTATTTTGTGAACACATTTCTATTTAGTATGTATATAGTTTAGTTTCAGTTTTAGTTTTATAATTAAAGTTTAGCATAATTAAAAGATCACTTCCAGAGCACTGACCAAAGAAAGACTTCATTTAACCTTAGTGACGCAAACGTCTAGCGACACAAAATTAAATCATGCTGAGATTGATTACGGTAAAAGTATACAAATATACACCAAAATGAAGCAGTCAAGCCTTTTTACTCCATAAATCTACACAAGTTGCGCTTACATTATCATAATTAAAAGCAATAAATGTGTGTTGTGATATTTAATTTGAAAATAAATGTAATTTGTTTATATCTTTTATCTTATTTAACCATAATCATGATACTGTAGCCTGTCGTGTCTTGCTTACTTTCCCGCGAACAAACGAGCATAAATCATAAGTGGGACCAGTACCGTTTCTAGGCATAGGCGAGCTAGGCGGTCGCCTAGGGTGCCACCAGCTGAAGGGGCGCCAATGAGCGCACGTACTGGCACTACATTTTATCAGGGTTGTGATAAAGAGTGGCACGGTCACCCTGAAATATGACTGCCGCCCCCACTGGATCCCCAACATCATTGGGCTAGAGTACTGTCAATCTGACGATGCCCGTATGCCACTGGATCAGAGCAGTGTCAATTGCTGCCTGATTGTTGCATGCTTGCATTTGGAGCGATCATCAACGCCATTAGATCAATGGGCTCTGTCAGTGCTTTTTTTTTTTTGGCCATGCAATAAAGCTAAGTTCAAAGGCCAATTTAAAATATTGGTACAGTAAATAAAGTGCACAAAATCAGTATTTTGTTTAGGCAGTATTTGTGGCAGTAGTTGTTGATAAATCAAGTTATAATTTGTCCAAAAGGTGTGCGTTTTTGCGCCAATGAATTGTTAAAGGATCAGTGTGTCATGTAATATTCCCATATAAACTTTAACAGCCAATTAAAAAATACTGATATAGTAAAATTCGCTAATTCACGAGATCAATACATCCTTTATTAAACCGCTTTGTCGAGTTTAATACATCCTTATGGAGGTGTCGAAATGCTGATCAATTCATTCACTTCTAACACAGCACTTAATGGAAGAAGCGTCATACACATAGAGGGCAGAGCGTCACGTTATTTAAAGGGGAAGTTCACGCGTTAATGAGTAGCAAAGGAATAAGTAGCTGCATTGATTACTTTTATGCCACTGATCAGGCTTTTATATGTAGTTTGGGGCAACAAAGGGTTTTATAGGTTTGACTGAAATAATAATGCAATAACTGACACTTTAAATCAATGTTTCAAGCAACAACAACAAAACAATTGAACAAAAAAAAAAAAAAAAACAGTTAAAGACAAAAGTAGCCACTGATAGTATCTAAACATCCAAAATCCAAATCCAGATGTAATAAAATTAAATTTATGTGTGATTTGTGTGTAAATTATGTGCAATGTCTTAGCTACTAGGGATTGTTACATAGGGATATACAGGCATCTAGTGGCAACACAATGATATTACTGATAATAAATTGTGTTCGAAAAGAATATATATATATATATATATATGTATATATATATATATATATATATATATATATATATATATATAATTTGGGGGTGGAGGGGGCTAATGGGGATTTCGCCTAGCGTCAAATTGGCTAGAAACGCCTGAGTGGGACTAATGAAATTCAGTAATAACATGAGCTCAACATTCGATTCGCAGCATTGCGCACATAGCCATTCGCTGCAGCCAGTGAATGACAGCTTTGGAGTGCTCAGCGCCCGCTTCAGACTATATAATTTTATTTATGAGTTTTAATGCTTCTATAAAGGATCAACGTCATTTATACACTGCAGAGTTTAAGGAGAGACAATCGTATTTAACAGTAAAGTCCAGAATGGTATACTTCAAGCCGATGGTCAGCCATCGGCAGTTTTTGTTCGTTGTCGGCCAACTAAGTTTTCAGTGTGTTCCGCACCGGTCATTGAAGTTGGTCCTCGCTGGCTTTTTTTTCAGACGAGATTCGACATGTTGAACTCAGCGTCGGAGCTTTCGTCACGGCCATCTGATCATTCTGATTGGCTGCTCAGCTGGTCAACCAGTGCACGAGAAAGTGCAGAACGGACGTGCTACTTTGGTCACGCCGGGTGTTAAGCGTCGGCTTGGTGTGTCAGGGCAACTTTGATTCCAGACGCTGCCACGTGAGCCGAATTCCTTATCTACTTCTCTCTTTGTCGCTACTAGTTTGTCGGCGTCGGTTTGATGTGTTCCGGGCTTAAAGGCATATTTAAATTTTCTTTCATTTATGAAGAATTATAAGCATGTAAGCGGATGCACATTTGTTCAAAGTAGCCTGGCAGATTGTTCAAGGCATGTAGGCAAAAGCATTGTATTGTTTACAGAAAGGATAGGGAGTTCTCAACTCTTTTATTGTTTTCTGCTTCTTGTCTATTTTTCTTTCAAAGCACCAACTTAGAATGCTTAACTTTGGTTTGATTGCTTGTGTTAATAAATAATTTTGCCATATACTGATGCAGTAGATTTAATGTAGGTGCGGTTCTGGTCATGGTCTATATTTATGTCAAACGGGTCAGTACAGAATTAAAATAGTGCTGCTGTCTGATAACGGGGTAAAGGGTGTCCTAATGTTACTGCTGGTGTGGGTTTACCAACAGGACTCGTGTAGCAGACTCCGCTTTAAACTGCTTTGTGCGTCTCCGCAGATAACCTCACGTGCATGATGTGGCATTTACAGGTATTTCCCTAAACCGCCACACAGGTCGTATACTTTTCCGCAATACCGGGGTGAGAAATCGTAATGATTACGTAAACGATTATTTATTTTTGATAATTATTTTATTTCAGTTAGTTTTTCAATAACTCTTGTTAGTTTCGTTTTCGCTTAGTTTTTCATTTATTTTTGATATTTTTATTTTATTTCAGTTTCATGAAAATGTTTTTTGATCAATCGTTTTCATCTTAGTTTTAGTTTTCGTTACTTAAAATAACCTTTGGTTGGTTGTAAGCCCAGCATTATATAATGTATGTATAACCTGTTTCAACCCTATGACAGAGGCAGACAGAAGAACAGAAGGCGAATTTGTGTGGAGCAGCTTAATACTCTTACGATGTGACATTATGAGAGGTTAACATTGCAGTGACCTCTGAACCTTACACTACAACCTTTCACTGCAGGATTACAGGTATTAGACACGCTTGCCCTCACTGTCCTGCTGTAATGTGAGAACCCGACTCATAGAGGCATCAAACCATCTGCTGTGAATAAGCTATGAGAATCTATAAACTATCACTCAAAGTGACCTTGAGCATGTACTATGTCATCCCGATTCCCGAGACCAACCAATAAATACTACCAAACAAATCACTTAATATCTGTCATAACAGTGGAGAACATACTTGTATACAAGTTTCATTCACGTGTTTATCGAAGTTCAGATTGTTGTGCCAAAGCATTGACAAACAAGCATTCTTACTCAGCGGCTATTACATTAGCTGCACTGTATACTAGTATGCAATAAAAACACAATGCTAAAGTCTTTTAAATACATATTCCAACTTTTTCATTAATTATTTTCCGATTGAATTAATGAATATTAATGCAAATCTGAAAACATACACTCAGTGGCACTTTATTAGGTACACCTTGCTAGTACTGGGTTGGACCCCCTTTTGCCTTCAGAGCTGCCTTAATTCTTTGTGGCATAGATTCAACAAGGTGTTGGAAACATTCCTCAGAGTTTTTGGTCCATATTGACATGATAGCATCACGCAGTTCCTGCAGATCTGTTGGTTGCACAACCATGATGCGAATCTCCCATTCCACCACATCCCAAAGGTGCTCTATTGGATTGCGATCTGGTGAATGTGGAGGCCATTTGAGTAAAGTGAACTCATTGTCATATTCAAGAAACCAGTCTGAGATGATTTGAGCTTTGTGACATGGTGCATTATCTTGCTGGAAGTAGCCATCAGAAGATGGGTACACTGCAGTCATAAAGGGATGGACATGATCAGCAACAATACTCAGGTAGGCTGTGGCGTGTAAACAATGCTCAATTGGTACTAAGGGGCCCAAAGTGTGCCAAGAAAATATCCCCCACACCATTACACCACCACCACCGGCCTGAACCATTGAGACAAGGCAGGATGGATCCATGCTTTCATGTTCTTTACGCCAAATTCTGACCCTACCATCTGAATGTTGCAGCAGAAATCGAGACTCATCAGACCAGGCAACGTTTTTCCAATCTTCTATTGTCCAATTTTGGTGAGCCTGTGTGAATTGTAGCCTCCGTTTCCTGTTCTTAGCTGACAGGAGCAGCACCCGGTGTGGTCTTCTGCTGCTGGAGCCCATCTGCTTCAGGGTTCGACTTGTTGTGCGTTCAGAGATGCTATTCTGCATACTTTGGTTGTAACGAGTGGTTGAGTTACTATTGCCTTTCTATCATCTCTAACTAGTCTGCCCATTCTCCTCTGACCCCTGACATCAACAAGGCATTTTCATCCACACAACTGGCGCTCACTGGATATTTTCTCTTTTTCGGACCATTCTCTGTAAACCCTAGAGATGGTTGTGCGTGAAAGTCCCAGTAGATCAGCAGTTTTTGAAATACTCAGACCAGCCCGTCTGGCACCAACAACCATTCCACGTTCAAAGTCACTTAAATCCCATTTCTTCCCCATTCTGGTGCTCGGTTTGAACTTCAGCAAGTCGTCATCACCACATCTAGATGCCTAAATGCATTGAGTTGCTGCCATGTGATTGGCTGATTGGCAATTTCTGTTACCAAGCAATTGAACAGGTGTACCTAATAAAGTGGCCGGTGAGTGTATATATATATAATCATTTTACAGTGTAAGCAGGTGTTCTGCTCTTAAACATCTCTGTTCTTATGTTTCTCAGGTTGTTTGGGGGGATTTTGGTTTAATTCGGTATTTATTAGACATCAGATGAGCATTTGAGACAGAACTGGCGTGTCTCATATGCCGTTCAAATGAATCAGTAAATAAAGTATTCCCAGATGCTTGTGACTGGCTCATGGAGCAGGATTATTTTCATAGATCATATTCTTGCTACTTTTAGCAGATGTGAGGCCATCCGAATGCTTTGTCAAATGGACGTAATGAACACACTGAGGCCCGAAGGGAGAACAACAGTGGGTCCAAAATATAAGAAGGAGATGAAAGATCTTCCCGGATCTGGTGTGATGTATTGGGACTGAGGTGCATCACAGGGGTTTAGGCCTTGGCTTGAAGTTCAGGCTAATTTGGTACCTTTGGCCATGACTTCATAAGCTCTTGTACTACCAAAAATGAAAGTTGGACTCATAAAATAGGCTTTTTGATTTCTATTTTATGTGATGTTCATTGCGCAAGCGTGAGAGAAGCAAATCCACTGCTGAAATGAGTTTTAAGTGTTAGCATCTGTGGGATGCCATCCAGGAGCTGTTGATCAGGCGAATTTAGGCGATATATTTGCATGTGCTTGCGAAAAACCTTTGATTTGTTATTTTTGATTGTTAACACATTACTCTGAGATCATTTACCAGACGCTAACCTCACAGTAACCTCTCGATTTATGATTTTATTTTTTATTTTAATTTTTTCCCGACTTCTCTAAGAGTGTGTGTGGCAAAGATGGCGATGCTATCGCAGATGAAAAGAACTGTGATTTAAGGAAACGTGTACGCCCACACTCGTAATGTTTGTGTGTGCGATGACAGATGTGTTAATACTGCCAGATGTGCCTGAAGATCCCGCACTTCAGAGGAGCGTTTCGTATGTTCTTATTGTTGTGGGTTTTGGGTTTCATGAAGAGATGTTTTCATGCTGAAGTTTATTTGTTCTGTTTGGCAATACAACAACTGCAAATGGAGAAATACATCATTGATAAATATCATATTTGAAATCACATCATGCGCAAAAAATCACAAATGAGGTCTTGGTTGTTTCTTGTAGATGGCAATGAGATTAAATGGAAAGCAAATAAAGACTTTCCAGCTAACAGGGAACGTTCTCAGAATGTTCTGGCGAGGTTCCTCAAAGAACAAACGTTAATAGAATGTTTGTTCAGAGTTATCTGGTCTTTAATAATGTTTTTAAAATGTTAGCAGAAAAACATTATTTATATGTCGTTTATGGAACATTTTTTCTGAATCATTTTAGTTGGACATTCGTGTAACATTTTTAAATGTAACTGATTTTTTCAACCTGGCCTCATGACGAAAACGTACCTCTGGGGACTTTTTCGCAAGACGCGAAAAATGTACCGCCTTGTACATTTTGTGGCATATTTGATGTGAAATGACCACTGGGTGGCGCTAAAAGAGTGTTAGTTTTTTTTTTGCCTGGAACAGATGAATGTACATATGGTACGTTTTATGTGACGTTGGTTTTGTAGGTTTTGACTTGAAATGTCCATTGAGTGGTGCTATAATTCTAATGTTCCGTGACGTTTTAGTATAACATACCATCTGAGCTGTAATCGTAACTGTGTATGAAAACAATTAAAAGTGCTCAATGGTTTACTGGCTCTAGTGTTCATTTATGTTGGGAGCTGCAGTGATATGTACTTATTGGTATTATTTCATGTCTTGCGAAAAGGTTCCAGAGGTACGTTTTCACCATGAGACCAGGTAGGCTTTTTTAGAATGTTCAAAGAAAATTAAAATATAACATTCCTATAATGTTTACAAAATAAATGGAAGGTTTCCTTAACATTAATGCATAACCAAGAAAAAAACATTTAAAAAACTGGACATTCAAGAATAACGTTTTCATAACTTAATGGGAACATTAGCAAAATGTTCTTAGAACACGTTTTTGTTAGTTGCTCAGATGTTTCTCCCAAGAAAAAGACAGCAGTAATCTCAGAGTTTCAACATTTGCTCAGATGAAATTATTTTCTAGCTCTTTGTTCTTACTGTATATCAATAATTAAGCTGTTTGTGTCTATTTTTGTGTCACTTAAGTAAAAAAAAAAAAATGAAAAAAATCTGAGAAAAAATTCAAGGAGATAAATCTACTTCATCTGACCTTTTAAATGACTTGTGGATGTTAATTTAGTCACATTAAACAGTATTTTTGACTTGCAAGAAACCATTTAATTCAGAACATGAGAACGTTTAGGTTTTTTTTTTTTTTAACTGTTGAAACACGGACAAATCATAATTTGAGATCTCTAATTAGTCTTAAACTGTGAAAATCAATGCCTAAGCAGTGCATTTCCTATGGGTGCTTTTCAAATGTGTTTATCGATGATATATTCATAAATCACCAAAATTATTCAATAAATATGAAGAAATTAGTTTTCAAATTATGTCTGAAATGCAACCCACAAACTCCCACAACAAGACAATATAGAGACATGAAAATATACAGATAATAAGTCTGATATTTACAGTTGTAATATTTTCTACCTTGCACTTGTTTTAATTGAAGCTTCCGGTTGATTGGTTGTTGCTCTGAGTCTTCATGTGTTCATTTTTCATTCATTCTTCCTAAATAGCTCATCCTCAGAGACCTTTGCTGCTCATTTTCCATGTAGCAAGAATGTTTTGCTCTTTTGAGTGTTTTGTTGTGACCTTTTGCCCTTTTGTGTTGAACTAACTCATGTAACATCCTGACCTCTTGACTCCCTCAGGTGAGTTTCCTCTCTGTTCGGTCACAGTTGAGCAGTTTTCTGGTCCTCAGCTGTTTTCTGTGACCCAGTCTCCTGCGTCTGCCTTTGTTCCAGCTCATGTTGGAATAGTTCATCCCTGCGATGAGGCAAGCGGCCCTTCGTCCGGTCCAAGGGTGTAACGCTCCTCGTTAGCTAAAGCTTAAGAGCTGGCTGCAGTCTCTGTCTTGCCATGGGATGTCATTACATCAGCCTCGGAATATTTCCATGGGTTATTGCATTCCTAGTCAACAGTTCTCCCATCACACCAGCGCTATTTGGTTTATTCCTGTGAGACGTTTAGAAATTAGATACAAGGTTCTGATCTTGTCATGAAACTCAGCTCGAGAACTGGCCCTGCTGATGACAAAAATTGGTTACATTAATGCATTAAGGGACAGTTTACCCACATTAAAATGAATGTGGGTAACTAAACAGTTGACGGTAGCCATTGACTTCCATAGTATTTTTAGTATTACCTTAGTATTTATGTATTACCTTAAATAATTGAGTTTCCCTGAAAAGTGCTGGTTTCTCTTTTATGGTCCACTGGCTGATGATTTTCCATTAGTTCCAGAGCAGATGTTTGATACAGGAGATGAAATGACCTCAGTGGAGTTTACATTGTGCAAGTCGAGGCATTTGATTCATGTCACTAAAGTTTTACATTTGCTGAAGAAAATGTATGTGCTTCTCAAATGCACCTGCTCACTACTGTTTTGGGTGGTTGCCAGGGTGTTGCTATGAGGTTGCTAATGTGTTCTGAGTAGTTTTGTTGCTAGGGGGATCTAGGTGGTTGCCAGGGTGTTGCCATGTGGTTGCTAAAGTGTTCTTAGTAGTTTAGTTGCTATAGTAGTCTGAATGGTTGCCAGGGTCTTGCTATGCGGTCGCTAACGTGTTCTGAGTAGTTTTGTTGCTATGGTATTCTGAGTGGTTGCCAGGGTGTTGCTATGCAGTTGTTATGGTACTCTGCAAATGCATTACTATGTGGTTGCTAAAGTATTCTGAATACTTGTAGTGCGTTGCTATGCAGTTGCTATGGTACTCTTAGTGGTTGCCAGGGTGTTGATATGTGGTTTCTAAAGTGTTCTGAGTAGTTTTGTTGCTATTATGATCTGAGTGGTTGTCAGGGTATTGCTATGTGGTTACTAAAGTGTTCTGAACGGTTGTAGTGCGTTGCTATGGTGTTGTGGGTGATTGCGAGGGCATTGCTATGCAGTTTCTAAGTCATTGCAGAGTAGCTTTTACCTTGTTGCTATGTGGTGTGTGTGCATTTTCTTATTGGCTCTAGTCAGAAAGCCTTTGGGCTTCAGGATATTCTGATCTCTAGATGTAAATCTGTGGGATTTTTATCATCTCTTTTATCTTTTGCCTGGCACAATTGTAAGTCTAATTGCTTATAAAAGTAACATCACACCTCTCCTCAACAAGCTGCATGATTTGAGGTATTATCCATGGAGAACGCTAAACGGAGGTCTTTAATACAGACTCTGCATTACTAATCCATCTTCCAATTATCAGATAAGAGGACAAGCAGATGTGCAGGATGATAAAGAGGAACTCATTTCTGTGTGAGAGGAGACGCTCTGGAACGAGCCGTGACCTGATTTCTCCCAAGGAAGCATGAGAAAACTACACTTTGTCCTTGACAAGATGGGCACGAGTTCACTGCAGCTGAATTCACATTTAGTCAGCCAAGGCCTGGAAAATAATTTGGGCTGTTGCTCTGTCCCCTTCCAACCCCCCTCGTTGTTCGTTCCACTCTTTTGTCTTTGTCTATCTTTCTCTCTCTAGTCTCCAGTCTGGATGTGCCTTACTGTACCTCAGCATGTAAGTAAAATCAGGCTCATGTGCTCTTCATTTAAAGCTGGCAGAGCTGCAGTGTTAAAGAAATTGTTGATTCTGTGATGATTCACCCTCATGTTGCTTCAAACTGACATTCATGCTGTTTTCTTTTTTGCAGAACACAAAAGGATTACATTTTCTTTAAGCATCTTTACACAGCTCTTTTCTTCCAACATTCATTGTGACCAGATCTTCAGTTCAAAGACAGACAAGCTCACACCAATAAAGTAGTCCAAGTGACTTGTCTGCTATAATGCAAGTCTTTTGAAGTAACTTAGGTGAGTTAGTGACTGATTTTGGTTATTTACTGATAATGAAACAAAATAAAAGTAAATAATATTTTTAAAAAATCACACACATTAAAATTATTTTATATTTGTAATAATGAAAATATATTTTTTTAATTCCTCAAATTAAATAATTTTGAATGATTTATCATTTTAAAATAAAATTAATTGGATATATATATATATATATATATATATATATATATGTAATATGAATGTAAATATATATATATATATGTAATATGAATGTAATATGATTGTAAATCATTATATATATATATATTAGTAATTGTAAATTATTTAAATTATTAAATAATTTTAAATAATTTTGATTATTTATAGTAATAATTTTAAATTTGTATTAATAAAAAATCAAATAAAGTGTTATAAAATCCTACTGTATTATAATAAACATTTTAATATAATTTTTGTTTTTATTAATTAAATAATTTATAGATTGATCACTTATTATTATTATTATTTAAATTATTTTAATTTTTACAGTTATTTTAAAAATGCATAAAAAACGATGCACCATTTTTTAATTTTGACATTATTTCAGACAAAACTTTCCAAGCTAGATAATTTTTTTAATCTGTTCATTACACAGTGTTGTTGTCTTATTTTAAGACTAGGAATACGTAGCACACATTGTATGGACTGCTTTTGCAATGGTTTTATGGTGTGTTTTTTTTTTATCCTCTTTGGAGTTTGACAGATGACTATGAAGTGTTGCTATATGGAAAATAATAAAAAAAAAATAACAGGATTAATTTTAAAATTAAGTTAGGGTGAGTAAATAATGACAGGGTTTTCATATTAGGCTGGACTATTCCTTTAAGTTCTGTGCTCCAGGGCTCCAGACTGCGCGGTCGCACTGGCACGACCACCGCGTTGTTCAATTCGCGCTGCCATTTCTGTTGCATATGAGAAACATCAAACGTCAAACAAAACAAAAGCGTAACAAAATCCCGTTACTCGTTTGAGCTGCGCAGCGCGGACCACGACGCAAACAAACTTGTCCGAGCTCAGAACAGCTTTACTCGGGAACCAAAGTTGATTTTGTGACACTGTTACAGCACAGGGCTGTGAGATCCAGTGAGATGCGTTTGAATTTGCCGCAGAATGAATAAAGATGGCTGTGAGATCTAGTGAGATGCATTCAAATTCTGCACAGAATTCTCTGTTATGCAAAGATCAATCGGCGCTGACTTAGAAAACTAGAAGCAGTAACGCTAACTGTAACCATGGTGTTGTGGCAGTCAAATGTTATTTGGGGGCAGTCGTGGCCTAATGGATAGAGACTCGGACTTGTAACCCGAAGGTCGCAGGTTCGAGTCTCAGGTCCGGCAGGAATTGTAGGTGGGGGGAGGGAATATCCAGCGCTCTCTCCACCCTCAAAACCACGACAGCATTGGCTGCCCACTGCTCTGGGTGTGCGTGCGTGTGCGCGCGTGTGTGTGTGTGTGCATGTTGTTCACTGCTGTGTGTGTGCACTTGGATGGGTTAAATGCAGAGCACAAATTCTGAGTATGGGTCACCATACTTGGCCACATGTCAGGTTCTTTCCTTCCTTTTCCTTATTAGATTATTAATTTCAGGGTTTGTACAACCTTTTGAGAGAGAAATTCAAGCAATTTTCAATGAATTACAAGCATTTCACACAACTGTTGCCAGCACTTTAAAGCTCCAAAATGATCCAATTTGAATGTTATTTTTAATGGGATGACCAAAATATACTGTGGTGAACAAACACTTGTTTGTCATCAAATTACCATTATAACCTGTAGATGGCAACAGAGGAGCACTTATTGGCTTATTAGACATTCATTTATACTTTTTCCTTTATATTTTGAAATGATAAAATAACAATTATAAAATCACTAGGCTATTATAAAATATCAAATCATCAAGAAATCAGATTTTGAGAGTTTTGCTCTTTTTTTGTGTATGAAGTAAGAAAAATCACAAAGTGAAAAACAAATTTTTCTTCAATTTGCGACTAAATCACACATAATCACTGAAGCTGTTGGTCAGTTCCATATAAGACTATAGAAGAATAATGGTACATTTAATAAGAGTACTATATATACCTTTTCGACATAAAAATTAGATTTTGCACATTAATATTGTCAATAAAATAAATATAAGCTTCCCAACTCAAGCTTAGTGCTTTACTGTCAAATGTGTATAAACATGAAATAAACAAGAAATGAACATGTAATATTATTAGTAACTGCACTTATTAATGCAAAACAATAGTAATTTTTTTCATGTCATATATATTTTTTTACATATCCCTCTGAAATTAAAAGAATACTTCACATTGTAATTCTATGAGTTAAGTCTATTTATTATCAAAGCATTTGTCAGTAATACGGTTAAATTGGGGAAAATATGTGAACGATTGCATTGCAGGCTGATTTAAGGTGTGCCCCTAAATTTTCTGCTTGTGCTCCTAAAAATGTTCAGTCAGGGGCTACAGTGCTCCTAGTAAAAGTAGTTAGTCTGGAGCCCTGTGCTTGAAAGAGAAACCTGTGCTGTTGTTTTTATTCTGTCCACCCCTGCCGTGTCCCTTTTTCTATCTTGCGAGAACACAAAGCATTAAGTGACCAGGAGAAAACAACGGCGCCCTGCTGATTTGATTAGGTTTTTTTTTTCTGCTTTTGGCTTTGCTGCAGTCGTCTTTCCACAGCATGAAAGGTAGAATTGTTTCTCTTTTTTCTCCTTCGTACAAAGAATTACTAATCTTTCGCTCTGTTTGGTCTCTGCTCGTGTGAATAATTGAAAAATAAATGAGAAAATGGTCACAGAAACATAGTTGTTTGTCATTTTAACCTCTATTTTAGCCAGTTTCTTGACTGAATGTGTGTTGTGCTGGAACTAGTTCTCAAGGACGTCAGATGATGAGCTAATGAGATGTAATGAGGATTTGGGATGTTAGTAGTGAGATGATGTGACGTGGCGGTTTAACTTCACCCAAAAAAGAAAATTTAATGTTCAAGAAGGTCCAAAAAGTACTTTAAGTGGTTCATATAACTCATATGCTATATTCCAGAAGTCAGGGTGAGTAAATAATGACAGAAAATTCATTTTTGAGTTTTCCATTCGTAAATGCAGAATGCATTATGCTGATTTTGGACGTTTCTTTCCAAAGTTTCCTCATGATTAATGTGTTTGTGTTTGTATCCACTTATAAGCTGATTTGAATAAATGCATCTGCTAAATGAATAAATCTGCCATATTATGAAGGACGCACACATGGTCTTCATCGGCCTCTTCAGTTTAATGGTTATACATTATTGATTGATTCAGTAGAGCAGAAGTTTAGTTTAGTAGTTTCTGGAAGATATTAGATGATCCTTATGGTGGAAATGCACTGCAGACTTTTATAGTTATAAACAGGGTTCCCACAGTCATTCAAAATGGTAAAACTGTGATTTCCAGGCCTGGAAAAGTCTTAAATGGTCATGCAATTTTATTTTATTCAGTAACTCTTGGCTAAAATCCCATTAGCTGTATTTTGTTTTGTTCTTTGTGAATGCATTCTCTATTATATTGCTTTTAAAAACCCTTACAAATGACTAGAAAAGTCATTGTTCCAAAGGTCCGGGAACCTTTTGCAATGTTCATGGTTTATAAATATATTTGTTTCTAAGCTCAAACTCAGATTAGAGTTCGAAAAGAAGGATAAATCGATCTGTGCACGATCAAGCATATGTTAAGTTGCCCCTCCTGCCTCAACCTTATGCCTCTAAACACACCTGTGGGAATCAATCTGGCCAAGATTTGGACCTCCAATTGTAGTTCAGACGTGGGTTTGCCGATCCTTCAAGAGTTTGTGCTTTTAAACCTGCTTCTGCTGCACGTGTGATTATTGATAATTTTCTAACGAAAAATTGATTATTTTCTAACGAAGTTTCTAACAAATGTTTTCAACTGTTAATCTGTCTCTCAGACAGGTTGTAGTCTAAAGCTTTAAAAGGCCTTTAAATGACAGAAGGCATCATGTGCATCAAAAACAGGCAAAGCAAAAATTAATTCAACATATCCTAGCTTTTTACAGAAAATATTCAGATGTAATCCCCTTTGTAATGGTTAACATTTTCATAGGTAACTGTAACTTAATTACACATTTTTTCTCAGTAACTGTAACAGATTACTGTTACATTTATTTTATAATTAAATTACGTAACACTGTTACATGTAACTAGTTACTCCCCAACCCTGATTAAAAGGATAGAAGATTCCTTAAATTATTCCTTAAATGGAAATTAATAATTGGTGTCTGATTGCAACTTGGTCATGTACACAAAAATTGGGGGTCATTTCGTTTTTGGAAATGAAATTAATACTTTTATTCAGCAAGAATGCATTAAATTTATCAAAAGTGACAGGAAAGACATTTATAATGTTACAAAAGATTTCTAGCATTCAAGACAGAATATATTGGGTTTATAATAAACATTAATCAGAAATTAATTTACTTGCTGTCAGAACAATGCATTAGGCTTTTGCATTCAGTTTTACAGGTCCGTCTAATGTGTCTAATCTTTTAAAAATCAATTAACTCACTGTCATGTTGTGGTTCTTTGAGGGTGCTTTACAGATCAGATGGTCTCGCTATGGGGTTTTCTTTAGACCTGAAAAGCTATTTTTAACTGCAAGTGTTTGTTCCTAGTTTCTTGGAAACCTTCGGATTCTGTTGTAAATTCACTGCAGGGTTTTCATTGATTTTTCCACATGAAGCCCCACTGTGGGCTCCAAGATCATCTAATTCGATTTATGAGAGTACAGGTTCAGTTGAAAAAGAGTGAAGTTTGGCGAGAAGAGATCGACAAGTTTCTCCTGGAAGTTGAAGTGTGTAATGTGCAGTATGCAGTAAGAAGAACGACAAAAATTACACACAGACCACAAACTGAACAGCTTTTTAGCATAATGTCATTAATTTCAGATAAACCCACCCTAAACATGTCAATCAGACGGTCTTTTTCTGGAGGAGTATACGGTCAGAATGAAGTGACCTAAACTTTCTACTTTCAGACGTCTGTGTGTGTTTGTGTGTGTGTGTTGTTATTCTTTGACTCAGCAGTGCTGTAATCCTATTTATGAGTTTGTCACGTTCAGGTTCTGCTTAAGAAAGCACAGCTGTGTGAGGAGCGATCGACTGCAGATGTTGGTAATGGTCTGATCAGAACATTATCTCAGCAGGGAAAGAGAGGAAGAGAGAGAATGAGGGCATCCTTTCACAGGCTGAGGGGATCTCTGCGGCCCGTCTTTGATCTGTGATCATTTGCAGCTGATTGTATTTGATCAGATTTAAAGAAAGAGAGGAACAGTACAAAACACTGTAAACCTCTCTGCTGATGTCTGTGGTGTGAATCGGTGCATCATCGCAGACAAACGTCCGTTGTCTCTTGCTGCGTGTTGTGACTTAATATCTGACGGGACTTCATTTTGGGTCCGCTGAAAATGAGTTTTTAGTGAAAAATGACTTTTTAGTGAAAAGAGTTTTTGCAGTCAGACATAGTGGCTTTAGACTATTGCTGTGCAGTTGCTGGGATGTTCTAAGCAAAAATCTTAAGTGTGATAACTTTTTGTGAAGCAACACCACATCTTTTCTTTTACAAGACACATGATTTGATGAATCATTCAGGACTAGTTACAAGCTCTAATGTTTAATACAAAGGGTTAAAGGTTTGTTCAAATCACTAATGCTAATTTTTTTATTCAGTGTTGACTAAGTACAATGACTGGAGTAGGAGATTAAAGAAATGAATGTAAGTAACTCAGTTTGTGTTTGTTGTGTTGCAGAGGGCTGTTTGCTAGTCACTACACAGAAACACACTACCTGGAGGATGGAAGTGCTGTCACCACTTCACCGAATGTCACGGTAAGATCACAAGAAACCGCTGCTTCCATCCAGATTTAACCGTACGCCTACAGAACACATGGCAATGTGCACCTCCTGTAACAAACCCTGTTATTCTGCACACAACTTATTGGTTCATGTGCTCTGAGGAACCGAGACGAGTGGAATTGCTACATGTAGGCTATATTCACTGTATAGACAAAAGTGTTGAGACACCCCCTTCTAAAGAACAGGTTTGACTACTTTAGTAATTTCTATGAGTACAAATCTTAATGTTAAAGCATAGAATGATATTCTAGGGAATGCCTCTGTGAATAAGGCAAGGTTCAAAAAGAAATGATTGTTTCGGTCAGTGTGGAAGAACTTGACTGGTAGTGTATGTACAAGTCATTGGTGTTTGGTGATGATTTTTTGGCCCAAGGTCTGCATTTACAGTCACACCAGAGCCAGTGTTCAGCTGGGATTAGGACTTGGTTTATGCAGACCAGTCAAGTTCTTCCACACTGACTCAATCAATAATTTCTTTTTTGAGCTTTGCCTTATACACAGAGGCATCGTCATGTTAGAATAGAAAAGGGTCCTGTCCAAACTGTTGCTATAAAATTAGAAGCTGTATTACATAATCAGATTACTTATAATTAGATTAAATTACATTTTAAAATACTCGTAATCAGAGTACTGTTAGTTTTTTATTGATTACGTGATTTCATATTCACACAATAGCAATAAATTATTCATTATTTTATTGATTCTCCCTAATTCTTCTTTTCCATCTTTTAAGTTTTAAATAGCCTACCACTTATATACACTCAGAAAGTCTTCCAGTTTTGTGGACATTCACATGAAGACCAATCATTAGTCAGGTGGCCACACAGCATATGACCACTGATTTACAAAAATCATTTCAATTTTAAGATGTGTTTTCCCAACATTTCAACACTGCATCAACTACTGATGAACTCATTAATTCTATTTGAATTATCACTCAGTAGGTTATTTAACCATTGCTATGTCTTTGGAAGGCTTTTTTCTTTCAAACACATCAAAATGCACAAATTCATATTATTTCTTATTTACACGTAATGCAAGGATTCCCAAACCTTTTATTTGTCAGCCAAATCTTTTTCACCTAATATATTTATTTGAATTCCCCCTGAGATTTTAAGGTAATAAATTAATAATTAAGTAACACATTTGCATGTTTACAGTTCTGTGACAAACAAATTAAATATTTAATTAAATCTACAATTTTTGTCATTTAATTTGGAATCAGTAACAGATTACAATTTTCAAGTAATCTACCCAGCTCTGTATATAAAGAGTGTGTGTGTTTGAGACATATCGCCTTCAGTGATTTAAAGCATATATTTTAAACTCATGATTGACGCAAAGCCCACATTTCTGTCCTGTATCAGCTCATTTCAGACCTTCTATTTTACCTAAACCAAACCTGCAGTTACAATCCCATCTTATCACTGATCTCCGCCCTCGGGGCGACTGCTGGATGATTTTGTGTCAAAAGCTTTAGAGAAGAGGTGGTCAAACGAGGGCCACCGGGGGAGCAAAAAGCCACCCATGATGCAACTTTGCATGTTTGAAGTGTTTAGATTGCAGCTCAGATTACTAGTCAGAGAAACAGACACATTGAGGCCTGAAGGCTCCTCTGAGGAGCACCTCTGGTTCACTGACCCAGTCTTCCTCAGTCTGCTCTCCAGCAGACCGCCGGTTTCCCTCGCCAGACAATTTGAGCCGAACGCTTTATGAAAAGAAAACACATGCTATCAGAAATCCAGCAAAAGAAAATAGGCAAGGCAATTATTTCATTACTGTTGCTCAGAGTTAGGGTTGTAATTTGTACAAACATTGAACCTTTTGTATTGAGCTTTTTCTGGTAACTAGTCCTGAATCATGTGTTATCAAACTTATGCTTTTTTGTTTTTGCTCAGAGCATGCCAGCAATGGCATAGCAACAGTCTAAAGCCACTCAAAACACTTTCAGAAATGTAGTTTGAAACAAAGAAAGACAATATTCCCATCATGCTCCCGTAAGGGTCAGTTAAGCACTAGATGTTTCACAACACCGGAGGGTGAGATTTCATAAAGCATTGAGACTTTTTCAGCTCACTCAGCAGTTTTTCTCAGCAGTGTGAGGCAATATGCATGCCTGCTTTGTTTGGATGGGAAACGAGAGTTCAGGTCATCCAGAAACAGCAGCAGTCCTCGACCTGGATGTCATCAGAGGGAACAGTGCTGAGTTTGGGCTTCATAAACTGATTTGTGATGTTGGAACACAGAATAAGACAGATGCTCTGTCAACCTGAGTGCAGAAATTGATGTTTCTCACACGCATACAAATTCCAGTTTTATTGTGCAGGTTTTGGGAGATTGTTCAGAAGAGTTACATTACTTCTCTTGATTATTCGATTTTAATTATTTTCTTTTTTTATTTGGAAATTGATACAGTCACAGTATTCTACTTACATACATACATACATACATACATAGTATCATACACATGTATTATATATTTATATTTATGTATTTATTTGTGCATTTAAAATGTATACTTTTGATGCAAATTAAGTCAATTTGGAGAAAAAAATCTGCTAATTGAGATTGCATCAACTGACCAAATGTATATCAAATGCATTTATTTATTTTCAATTGGCAGATGTTTTTATCCTGACAAATATTGCATTGAAGGTTCAAGCATTCAAACCCATGACCTAGATGTTGTTAGTCGATGCTGATCATCATATATCAACCACTAAACTACATCTTGTACATTTTAAACTCCTCTTAATAACAGTTTCATCCGCATTGTGACTGGGACTGGGATGGATCCAGCTCTGTATTTTCACGCTGTTATGTTTCATAATTTTCATATGTAAATAACATAAAGCAGTCGCTTGCATATATCAGGCGTACTGTGCTTGACTCATTTCTACCATTGCATGATCTATCATGCACACCCAGTCCTAAAACAGCGAATTCTACAGTAATTGATGTATTTGCTGCATCCAAACATTTGTGCACCAGGCAACAGAACGGCATGTTTTGTGCTGTAAATGGGATGAATTGTGCCGATCTGATGGGATCCAGGGCCCAGATGGAGTGTATTCACTCAGACTTGAGGAGTGTGTCAGTGTGTGTCTGTTCTCCCAGACCTCCTCCGCCTTTGATTAAGCCTGTTTTATGGTTGTGTGTGTGCTGCCGTTATTTCATCCTGAAGCAGAACTCCTCTGAGGCCCATTTGGACTCGCTCGTGGACTCCTGTAGCTCTAGTCGGACGCTGCCCAACACCCGAGAAGGGCTTAAATCGTCAGTATATTACGGCAATTAGAACAGGAGTGTCAAACTCATTTTAGATCGTGAGACCAGTTTTTATTTGTTAAACCTCATGGACTCGCTGAAAGTGCATGTGCTCTGCTGGAGTTTGTGAAGTCCAAATTCAGCTTTAGTTCACAAATTGCTTACATACGATGTTGGCAGTTGGAAATAATAATCAAAACACTATTGACTAGAAAAATAGATTTTTTTTTCTTTACTTACTCAATAGCTTTAGTCTTAATATGTATTAAAGTAAAAATTAAGACTCTTAATAATGATAAGCTGATAATGGTTATTGTTAATTATTGTTATAGGTATTATTATTTATTATTATTTAAAATGATATTGAGTAACATATAGGACAAAATTAATAAGATAATGGCGTAAATGAACAGTTTTAGAAACAGATGGAGTTAGATGGAGGATTTATTTGTTTGTTTGTTTGTTTTTTTATTCATTCATATTATATTGAATAACATATGTAGGTGGTTTACAAAAATTAATAAAACAAAAAGCCATAAACTGACAGAAACAGGTGTAGTTAAATGGCGTTTTATTATTATTATTATTATTATTATTTAATAATAATAATAATAAATGTATTTATTTATATATTTATTTATTTAGTTTCTTAGTTATCTAATTATCTTGAATTATAGTAAATAACACATAGGTGGTGGACAAAAAATTAATTAAATAAAAAGCCATAAATGAATTATTATTATTATTATTATTATTATTATTATTACATTTATTTATTTATTTATCTGGACTTTTAGTAAATAACATATAGGTGGTGGATGAAAATTAATTAAAAAAAAATGGTTTAAATGAACACTTTCAGAAACAGGTGCATGAAGGTTTATTGTTTACTATTTATTAATTTATTTATTTAAAAACATATAGGTAGTGAACAAAAATGAAATAAAAATGGCATAAATGACACTTTTAGAAACGTGTGGAGTTGAATGAATGTTTACTATGATCTCATTCATCATCTCAGCTGTGGCCCACAGTATGAAGCGAGCAAGTGATTTAACACTGGACCTGAGGCTGACCGCACACCATCTGTTAGCCTTTACATCACTGATAAGCTACATGTATTTTCAGAGCCAGCATCTGGCACTTTATGCATTTTATCATGTTTATCAAAATTCTAAACATATTTTTTACAATTCCTTAGTTAAAGTTGCATAATTTATTTATTTATTTATTTATTTTTTGGAGTAATATGCATAAAATGTTATTTTATCTAATATTGTGCCATGTTAAATTCCATTTCACAGAATGATGCATATTTCCCCCATATATCGGTACAGAACAAACTGAAAGATTGCTCATTTTAAAAATACTGCTGCATATTCTCAGTCTATGTCTGATTGTAGGGTATTATGAAAGCATTTGCATTGAGAATAACTTTATTAACCATTATATTTACATGTATTCATTTATGTATTCATTTACTAGATGCTTGTTTGTTGAATACCTTCTGAAGTTAACATGAGTCTTGAAAACTCATTATTTTCAAATCCACGTGCTGTATAAACAGAGTTATGATTTTAATTCAGCTGGCGGGTCTGTGGCTTTGTGTGTTTCATTGTTAATGGAAGTGGAATGACGGTTGGCAGGAAACAATGCTGTGATGGACACCAAAGCTCATGGCGCTGTGTGTTATGATGGATGTCCTCATGTTCCTTTGACTGAGACTCAAAGATATATGGAGGACTGTAGTTTACAGCAGGACATGCTCTTTCAATAACCCCAATGTCACTGGTGTGCTGGGATGAATATGAAATAAAATGAGCTTTATAAAGCACAGTTCTCGCTGTAAATTCTAACTGGATGAGCCGCATTTGAAAGCATGATACAGTGCAGATGCTATATTAAAGGCAAGTTACTATATTGATCGGCAACCATCAAAACAGCCTACATCTTTCCTAATGAGCTGCATGCTTATTGGAAATATTAATCAAAACAATATTGACAAGAAAAAATGGAAATTTCTTGCTTGCTCTGACTGGGTTTCAATTTAATAAGCCTTTAATAAGCTTTAAGAAAGTAAAAGTTTAGTACGTAAAAAGTACATTTTTGACAATAAAAAATAAAGACTTTAAAAATGTTTTAACTGATAATAGTTATTGTTGGTTTTATATATTTCTGTATGTATGTATGTATTTATTTACTTACTTATTTACTTATTTATAATTACATTATACAACATAAATTAAAATGGCATAAATTAACAGTTTTAGAAACAACAACCCTAGCTTTCCTAATGAGCTTTTATTTTTTACTGAAAATATGAATCACTTTTAAAGTACTTTTTTTTTAGGTAAAAAAATAAAGACTTTTAATAATGATAAACTGACAGTATTTATTTATTTATAATTACACTGCATAACAGGCACGTGCACACATAGACATCAAAGGGGGCTTGAGCACCTGCCCTTTTTCTGCCTTGAGAGAAAGTGCCCTTTTTTCTGGGGATTTTTTTTTTTAAATAAATGAATATATGTATATATGTGTGCGTGTGTGTGTTCTGTTTGCGCACAGCTTTCCCTGTCAAACTAATAAAAAAATCCAAATATCAGGTCAGGTCGGGAAATGTTGAGACTCTGTCGAGTTCTGATGCCTTTCTCCCCTCCGCGTCTCTGCAGCACAGCAGTCAGTGTAGCGCACATTGATTGGCACATCACATCACAAACAGGCAGAGAGCCTCCCTCCCTTTCCAGTTGTGCTTGTCTTGGTTGGTGTGGAGGTGAATGGTGATGAACAAAAGCTACCTGTGCCTCAAATTTACAGCTAATTATCCAAAAGACAAAAGGCAATTATAGTTAATTTGTCTTGCTAACTTCCATGACTCATGAGAGAGCTACCATGTAAGTTAGCTAAAGTTTATAGTAGGTTAGACCAGTGCTCGTTCTTTCACTGCATGATTCAGTTTATCAAAATGCATTTAGAATGATCACAAAATTCTGGATATGGGGGCAGAAATGTATATATTTATATCATTTCATATAGTTAACCAGTATCACGCGAAGACTGACGTTTTTTCCACTAAAAAGCAGCATGATTACAAGTGTGATATTGATTTTATAAAGCAGTTCAATAAACAAGAATTTAATATAAAGACACAATATCGACTGTTTTTGCTCTATTTTGCCAACAAATATAATTTCAATTTTCGTCTCTGAGCAGCATGTTTTGTTCCTGAATGAATCAACCGAATGATTCGGTTCAGTCGCAATGACTCACTTATTAACAGTGACTTGCTGCTACCTACTGGCAGTTTCACATTTGAAGTATCTTTTCTTTTTTTTCTTTTCTTTTTTTTTATAATTTCAAATATCAGTATTCAACGGTATTAATGCATTTGTAACTGCAGGTTAAATGCATTCATGTTCTGCATTAAACAGTAGTGTGTAAATACATCTAAATGCCACTTGTAATGCAGCTTCTGTGTTTTCTCTGCATTGCAAAGATTAATTTTGTCAATACTGATTTCATTTGCTTGGTAACAGCCCAAATGACTTATTATTCTAATTGACTGATTCAATTTAAGAATTTGACTGAAAAGATGATGCACACTTTTAGAAAAAAGGGCTTTATAAAGGTAAAAAGGCCCATAAAAGGTAAAAAAAAAAAAATCAATTTAAACTTATTGGAAAAGATTAATTTCTATCACTGCTGTGAACTGATCACCACACAGAATATGAAGAATATCAAAAACTTTAGGAGTCAGCTGTCCACGGTAGTCCTTAAGATACCAGCACAATAACACACTCAGCAAAATATTGTCTAATTATCATTATCGATAAAATCCCAGAAAATATTGAGATATATTTTGTCAATATCGCACACCCCTAATATATTTAACGTATTGTTTAGAAAAGAATTAAATTAAATATGAGAAGTGCCCTTTTTTCCACTTGAGCCCCTGCTCCTCAAAATGTCTGTGCACGTCCCTGCTGCATAACATGCAGGTGGTAGACAAAAATTGATACAATAAAAATGGTGTAAATTAATATACTTCATAAACGACAAACATAGTTTTCTTAATAAGCAATTACTGTATACTAGAAATATTGATCAAAACAGTATTGACAAAAAAATACAAATTTATCTCTGCTCTTGCTGGATAGCTTTAATAAAGTACATTTTTGAAAGTAAAAAATGATAAATTGATCATATTTATTTATTTATATCTTTTAATAATGATAAATTGATCATAAGTAATAAAATAATTCATATTAAATATAAATATAAAATAATTTTTATTTAATTTTTACTTTTTTGTATACTGCTTCTGCTTCACAGTTTTAAAAATGTGCTTGCCCAACAACACCCCTTTACCATGGTGAAATAACAGTATCATTGCTGTATTTGTGATATTTTTACACTGTGGTTACTGGATGAAGTCTGCAAACACCCAACAGGAAAAGGCTAAAAATGGAATGTTTTTAAAGAAAGAAAGAAAGAGTAAAAGCGCTGGGCCAGCACTGAAAACAGGACAGTATTTCTGTGGTTTGTGTAGACGGAGCGAGTCTTGGAAAGGATCATTGTGAAGCTCTAGAGAATCTCTGCCAGCGCCGTTCCCAGTCCAAACCAGACAAGTGCTGCTCACTTCCTCAGACAAACTACTCTGTCCTGAAGAGCCTCTCGCTGCCTTTACACGATGGAGTGAAACTCTGAAATCAACATGCGCTGCGTGCAGAATACAGAAGCAGAATGACAATAGATTTACCATGCTTTCTGATTTGATTATGTCATTCGCAGTGCCTCATTTGATTGCAGTTTATTCCATTATCATAAAAGAATGAAAGTAATCAGACTTTTGCTTTGTTTTTGTCAGATTTTCTACGTTTTCCAACTCTGTAATGTTGTGAATCATTTGTTTTGTTCACAAATGGTTTTCTTTTGAGAAAATGAGTGAGAAAAACACCTCCTGAAACAAAGCAGCTGAAAAAGCGGGTCTTTGACCCCAGTAGGCATGTTGTCACAATATTTACGTTTAAAGCTCCATAAAGCCTGCTGTATCGTATTTGATAGATTTCTAAGGCCTCGAAATGATCAACAAGATCAGTACTTTGCTGTTAAACCTGTTAAACACAATCTACTACCTGCCTTCTGTCGTCTGATTGATAGATTGTACTTTTCTGGCAAATAATCATCCTTCACACTTGTGCTTCACATGTCTTTTTGCTGGGAAATCTTTACTGATTTTTTATAAAGTAAACATAAGAATAACTGTGATTATTGTTAGTAATATTTGAAGATGGACGCTTACACTGAAGCAGCTTAGTTTTACCTGATTATCAATAAAATCATGTTCAAATGTGAGTCTCAAATATGATCATCGGGCTTTTGAGGAACGTTTATTTGTTCATCTCTCAATCATCATTGAAGTGCGTTGAATTCTATGTTTTGATCATCAAACTTAGCATTTAAATATCATCTTACTGAGACATATTATTGCTATGTAGAGTGACAACTGATATTTACATAATTTTATGTAAGTATCTGCTATACTGTTATAAAGATATCATTGATTTACATTACAAGCATCAGAATTTCATCACTTTTTGGTCATATAAATATCAGCATCTGCACCAAATTGCATGTTTTTGCTCAGTTTGGGCCTCTGAATAAAACTGAGCTGTTTTTCTTCCATATTCTCATTATTTCATGCTATATTAGACATAAAAGCCTGATGGAACAAATATGATACTTAACAAAAACACATGCAAACTTAAAAAAAAATGTCTAAAGGTTCAATAAACTTTTCCATTTACAAAAAGAGAGAGAGAAAATCCAGGCTATTATTTCATATGTAAGGCTTTACAGGGTTAATAGGCTATTTAACAACAAAATGTGAACATTAAAGCAATTATTAAACAATGAAAATCCAGAAACTGTTTCATTCAATTACATGTAAAACAGCAGGAAGTGCAAGTGTTTTTGTGCATATGATAAGTCAATTTGATCATTTACCCTGACTTTACTTTAAAAATACGTTGATGTACTGATGGAAACATCTGAACCTCCCGTCGTTTGTGTCCCAGATTCACTGCTACTATCACGGCGAGGTGGAGGGTCACCCGGGGTCAGAGGTCAGCCTCAGCACCTGCACAGGACTCAGGTGAGTTAGCGCTCACACCTGCCCTGTACGGGACAATCTCTACATTAACCTCACCTCACCGCCTTCCCATGGTGCACTGAGCTCGGGGACCAAAGTTACATCAGGAAGCGCCTGAGGAAAGGGCATTTTAATTACGGCGTGTGAAGTTCGGCATCCTCCAGAGACACGATACGCTTCATGTTTTAATTATGAAAAAGCACGCTTAGGTTTGATTCATTACCTGAGAAGAGAAGAGTGTGATGTCGCATGAGGACGTTGCTAGTCAAGTCACATTGATTTCTATTGAGCTTTATACAGTGCAGATTGTTTCAAAGCAGCATCACAGTAATAAACAAGAAAATGACAGTAATGCTGCAATGTCCTTCAATTATAAAACGAATATAGTATCAGTGGTAAAGCAGCTCTAAAATGTTAATAGTATCATAATTACAGCAAAAAATATATTTTAAATATATGTTGTTAACAGTGTAGCTCAATGAAATGTATTTTCGAGAATATATTTGGTTTCAAACCTTCATAAAAACATATTTCAAAATGTATTTCAGGGGCAAGAAAATATATTTCCAATCTTACAGTAGCAAATGCGGATGGAATAGTGTACTAGAGATCAAAACTAGATTTATAATGAAATAATAATTTTTTATATATGTATTTTTTAGTCAAAATAAATGAAAAAATATTTTGTTTATTTTTTTGGAAACATTTTTTTGGAAAGTATGTGTGTGTATTTTATTTTTATTTTTTTTGATTTGATCAAAAATAACCAAAAAATGGGCAAATAGATTTTTTTTAATCAAATTTTTGTGTATTTTGAAATATATTTCAACTTAAATTTGAAAATATTATTTTTTACTTGTACGGGTCAAATCAGTTAAGTTGATTCAGTTCAGTTCAGCTCAATAACAGTGTGACGCGATTACAATGCAAACTTAATTCAACTATAAAGCAACAGAAGATGATAATAGTGTCATTATTCAACTCAGTGCAATTCAGTGTTGATTCAGTTTAGTTCAATAACAGTGCAAAGTTCATCAAATTAAGAATCAAGCTTAATTCAACTTTAAAGCAGCTCTACAGAAAACAATAGTGTTGTTCTTCAGCTTGTTTCAGTTCGGTGTTGATTCAGGTGCATTCAGTTCAAGAACTGTGTCGGTGTTGCAAAACTCGTCAATTATGAAACAAATGTGACTCAGCTGTAAAGGAAGAAAGTTATTGTCCTATAATAGCTTCTGTCAGAGCGTCACCATAATAACTTTATATTAACTGATCATGCGCCACAAGAGATGCATAAAGTTGATTTTCACACCTCGACCTGCGAGAACGAGCACGGCCCGGACACGCAGGATTTATGACGGCGATAAAGCGTCAAACGTGTCTCCGTCCCCAGAGTCCCGCCGCTTATTGTTCAGCTCTTTATTTCACCTTGACTCAGTTTTTGTGCCGCAGTAACCTGTCTCTCTCCGCCTGGCAGACAGACACAGCGCAGGTCTCCTCCGACAGAAGCGGCCAAAACAAATTGCTGCTGCTTTAGTTTGGCAGCGTCCAGGGTTTGAAACTTCTGGAAAAGCCCAAAGCTCTGGCCGTTTCCCAGCTGAGAAGAACGTCGCTTAAATTCAGCGTGCGACTCGAAAGTGTGAGAAAGGTTTGGCGGACGGCGATCCAAGAACCACAGAGTGGTAATATTAGAGCTCGAGGGAAGATTTATTTAGCCAGATATCCTACAAAATGGATTGTCTGCTGACCAACAGTGGCTTGGATGTTGAACTAAGCTGCTTTCCAAAATGTCACGCTGTCTTATTTTGTGGGAAAACGGGAAACCACTTCCTCTCACAGAAGAGTTTCTCTCGCCGTTTTGTGTTAATGTTGTAAAAGCTTCTTCTGTCTCGCTCCTTTTCTGTGTCTGCAGTTCCCAATAATCATAAATTATCAGTGCATCTCAGCATTTGAAAGCACATTTTGGGAAAAGTGCTGTTCAAATAAGTGCAAAAATTTCACATGGTCTCTAAATTAACATGAGGTCATGAAAACTGCAAGCACAGTAATTATAATAGAGTACAGATGGGGTTCCACATGAATGCTACAAATTTAATTCATAGCAGAAGGTAATGTTGTTCTGCTTTTTACCGTAAAAGCTCAAAAATATTGTATTTACTTCCTGATTAGCAACATTTCCAGGAGATGTTGAAATGGATTGTGTGAGACTTTTTGACAAAAAAATTATAGACTATTTACATGCAATATGTGCATAGTCCAGACAACAGACCACAAATACAGTAGATGAATGAAATATATTTAAATATTATTTCTCTCCACATTTTGGATATGCGTTTCTGTATTTCACTGAGACCGGATGAAATTGCAAAAAAAAAAAAAAAAAAGCATTATTTTGTTTATTCCTAAAATTTGTGTTTTTCACTGTCTAGCAAAATTATAAAAATATTAGAAAAAATGACAGTAAAGTTACATTGCAAGTTATAATAGAATTTGGCAGAAGTGGTTCCGCATAAATGTTACAAATTTGATTCGGAAAATATTGTATTTGCTTTCTGATAAGCAACTAGAAATAGATTATTTTGAATAGCCTTATAATTACGGCGTGTGAAGTTCGGCATCCTCCAGAGACACGATACGCTTCATGTTTTAATTATGAAAAAGCACGCTCAGGTTTGATTCATTATCCGAGAAGGGACATTCAGATATTTATATATATATATATATATATATAATTTTATTTATTTCATTTATTTATTGGAAAAATATTTTTTTTTAAAATTTTTTTGGAAACTTTTTTTTTTGAAAGTATGCGTGTGTGTGTGTATGTGTATGTTATGTTATTTTATGTTATTTTTATTTTATTTTCAAAAAAATTAACCCAAAAATGGCCAAATAGATTTTTTTTTATGATACTATAATTTTTTTTTACAAAATTTTGACTATATTTTTAGTTCAATATTTACATAGTTCAAGAAAACAGACCCCAAATAGATACATGCAATATATTTAATAAATATTGTTCTTCTCCACATTTTGATATACATTTCTATATTTCACTGTTTATGATGAGACAAGACGATTTCCACATTTTATTTGAAATTTACTTGAGTATTAATTTGATAAATTATTTTAATTAAATTATTAATCAATTATAAATTTACTCATAAAATTTGTGTTTTTCACTGTCCAGCCAGAGTACGAAAATTTAAGAGAAAAAAAAAGTCAGTAAATTGACATGTCAGGTTAACGGCTCATATTCCCAGTAAGCTATATGTAAATGTTCTATTTTATTTTTATCTTGTTATTTCTTGTTATGTTTACATGATGCATGGATAATTGTTACATGAACATATTCAGATGTTAACTGAATGCTGTTCATTGTTTCGTTCTGCAGGGGACTGATTTCACTTGAACATGAAGTGTATGTACTGGAGCCGATGAACGAGGGAAACACACATCATCTTTACAGAGGAGAACATCTTAAACTCTCCCAGGGAACCTGTGGACACGGTCACAACATTTCATACCATACAGAGATGATGAACACTACAGGAGACATCTTCAGCTCTCACAGCAGCAGGGTGAGATCAACAGAAACACAAACTTCCAAAACTTACACCATCATGCAGAAACAGTTTTTACGTTTAGGATAAAACCAGTTCCTTCATTTCTACTTGTTGAATGTCCTGTTTCACTTTGAAATATATCATATTATAGAAACAATTATTGTTTACTGCACATTTATTTTATTTGACATTTTTTGTATTTTATTTATCTGAAATGAAATATGTCACATTACTGAAGTAAAATAGGTTGCATTTGAATTTGTTCCTCAGCCTGATCAACACAGTAACACTGACTCAGCCAATAGCGTGAGTTTGGGGGCGGGACTATCTGTTTGCCTGACCAATGACAGACAGGCGGGGTGTTCAGAAAACCTAATCTGTTTAGTGAAGCCAAGCTATTGATGCACAAGGTCACAGATCTTTCTTTGTTTGGTCAGTTTCAGGACACCCGAGGTTTCATTCAGTTTCTCGCCGTGGGCCCTGAACTGTTTAATATGACATGATTGCTGTGTCTAAACATTGACATTGAATTCAGCCTCTTTCAGAATCTCAACACAAACTGACTGTTTACACACTGGAGAGGGAAGATTTCTGGGATTTAGAAACAGGTTCAATTCTCTCCTGAAAAGCATTCATCCACCATTTGCTACACACACAGCCGTTTCTGTGCCCGATGTTGTTGCTGACTGAATTAAGCTCCTACGCTTCATCAGTTCAGCAGATATCGGTCTCACTGCGGAAGTCGAGTGTTTTGATTCAATTAGACTCTTTATCAGCTTCCCTCTTCAAAACAGTCTGCTAGGCGGTACGACCCTAATTCTTCTCAACACGAAGCCTGACACAGATGAGTCCAGCCTTTTATTTCCATTAACGGAAGACCAGTCACTGGAAACAACGAGAGACAGCTTCCATTGAGACCTGAACGCATGAAGACAAGAGTCACCTTCATCATAGTCTGTCCTGGCTGGACTCTGTCGCATTTATACTGTCAAACAGCTTTGAGTTTGGATTGGATTGGAGATTGGATCCTGTTGCATGTGTTTAAACAGCCTGTATACATATGAGATCTGATTTGTCATGTGGTTATAAATCCGCTACAGTATATATCTGATATTTGCATGACCAGTCTGTCTGAACTCATACTAGAGAGCCATTAGAGCAGATGTTCACTTCACAGTTTGGGTATTTTCTAGTTTTCTTGAATCATAAAGCCCTTCTTTTCACACTCCAGCTGTGAACTGAAAATTAGCAGTTATATTTGAGCTATGAAGACTTTACTAGATGAAAATTGTATAACCACTACTATATATAATTTATATGCAAAATTAATAGAGGCTTGTAATACTTAATAAGACTTTGTAAAGCAAGTGGTTGTGGCATAAATGTATAACGAGAAAGCCGTTGTTGAAAACCAAAGAATGACCAATTAAAGAGTTATATGAACATAAAAAAGCTGAGAATAATTTGAAAGACTTTTCCCCTCAGCTGTAGGTCTAGAATATTTGAAAAGTTTATTACATACTATATACTATAAAATATTTGATTGTTTTAAAATATTTTTTAATACAATAATAAAAGCAAAATAAAAACAAAAATAAAATTTTATATATATATATATATATATATATATATATATATAATTTCTAAAAAATATATTAATAAAATATTAATAAATGAAATATTTGTCAAATATTTGATTGTTTTTAAATATTTTAGTTTATTTACAATAAATCTATTGGATCTGATTTTTTTTTTTTTAATGGATCGGAAAATCAGTCAGCAAGTCTCTACTACAAAAACGCGTTTAAGTAGAAGAGAGTTTTCATTTATATAACATTTGCTTTCACTAATTCCTATACGTCCCTTTGGGTCATTTCAGTCATTGATAACTTCAATATTATCCTAAAATGTGGAAAATAGTGAAAAGGAAGAATGAGTAGGTGAGAATTACTTGAAAGACTCTGCATATGAAAAGAGACGTTTATAATATCTATAAAAGACAAGTGGGTCTTTCACATGAGTAAATGAGATTGCCAGGCAATCCGAAGGCTGTTAAAGTGAACGGTCTCCTGGAAAGCACATTGCAGTGGATCAGATGTAGTTTGAGGGCATGATGTTCAATCACACACTGCTCTGTTAATAGAGGGCACATTTGGAAGAGAGCTGAAGACGTCACCTCTGTGCCTTAAAGGCCATATAGACTCAGAGCAAAATAGGCCTTGGGAGATTTTATAAAAGGTTTTCAAGTGCAGGCTCTATTAACTGTGTCCTTCTGAAGAAGAGGGTGAAGTTCTCTCTTAATCATGTTCTTTCTGTCGTTCTTTCTCCCTGCAGCATAAAAGAGACGCTCAGAGCAGCACCAAGCATGTGGAGTTGATCATCGTCGCAGACAACCGCGAGGTAATGAAGAGACGCTCTTGACCTCACACGCATCTCCAACCTTCAATCATCAAAATGAAACGCAGATCTGCTTTACATGGGTCACAGACATCAGCGATGCTCAGTGCAAATGATAGCTAACCATATAATGCTGCTCATCCTCAAAAAAGAGAACAAAACTACATAAAGTAAAAGAAAATTTGATCCAGACTATATGTAATATTGATTCACATGCATGTGTTTCTAAATACTTTTATTTTATTTTAATTTCAGTTTTAGTTTTATTTCAGGTACTAATTGAATTACTTTAACTTATTTCTTATTTCCATTTAGTTTAGGTTTGTCATCTGATATTTCATTTTTTTTTTTCCAATTAACCTTATTTCAGTTAACACATTTCTGTATTATTATTATTTTTTAATTAGTTAACAAAAACAGTATGGCCCTTGGACCAAAACCAAATAAAATCATTGTAACTCCATTCATTTGCGTGAGACTTCCATAGCTATGTCACTGCAAGCTCATGACCATTTGACCCTGAGTTTAGGAAAGTCAGGAGGTCAAAGGTCAAAGCAGATTAGCCGGTCATTGTTTGTTTGGACAGGAAATGAAGACGCCCAGCTGTGATCACTTGACCTCTTTACTGACTGCTTGTAACATGCACTAAGAAACACTTTGTTTACAATATAATTCTTTCTACCTTTCAAATATCCAGTCCTGTGATTTTTTTTTATGGACAAGAACAAAACCTGTTAAAGAAGGAGTTAGAAATACTGCATTTCTTCTTGTCCAACAAATTTTACACCAATCAAGCTTCCACCCTGATTTTTGTCACTCCTACAACGATCACAGCAATCATGGGTGACACATTTCCAGTCTATGCTTTTATTTTGTAAAACTGACAGTCTGGACATCAAACATTGCTGGTCGTGTTTGGCTCAACATCTGTGAGCCGCTGCCCGTGGAAAATGAATTACCTCATGTGACCTTTACCACAGCCGGCCAATGAACGGCACATTTGGCTGCAGTTTAAAGACTTTTTTGTTCTCCTTTGCATTTCAGTATCAGAAACAAGGGAAAGACGTGGAGAAAGTGAAACAGAGGCTTGCTGAAATAGCAAACTACGTGGACAAGGTAAACTTGGAAAGCATTTCAACATGCTTAAAGGTGTAGTGGGACATCTCGGAAAATGCTAACTTTAGCCTGATAGCACTGAAAGCGAACGTCCCACCCTCCCTGCAATTGCCGTCCAAAGCCACGCCCCCTGAACGCACGTATGTTCAGAGAGCGGAATACCAGAGACAACATTAAATTACTACATCAGCGGTTTCCAATAACAGTCCTCACGCTCTCCCCGCTCTGCACATTTCATATGTATATCTTATCACGGCTGACTTTTGTTCTATTTGACCGTAAGTCATAAGTGCCCTGCGAAGTGGACATCACCAGATATTCCGCCATGATTCCAGTTCAAAGCAAGCGTATATGTTCCATACAAAGGGCAATAAAGTGTGCAAGATGTGAATTTAAATTGTATTTATTTACAGAGGTATATTATGTCACACTTCTCTAGTAAGTTTCGTCTGTGTGTAAAGACGCTGCGCAGTGCAATCTGCGAATGAATGTTCCGAAGTTAAATAAATTTCCGACGGATTTTCCCTGCTCAGGGAGTGGGGAGCAATGAACACTGTGTAGGGAGCATGTCAATCGGAACACAGTTCATGCACGTAGCTCTCTTCTAACCAGCTGGTTATCTGAATCGGGTGTGTTAACTAAGAGAGACATGCAAAATATGCAAAACGGGGGGCACGAGGACTGGAATTGGGAACCGCTGGGCTACATCATGTGTCATTCACCGGTCAGAAAACTTTATAGCACAGTTAGTAAAAGTACTACAATACCAGGAAGGAAGATCGCGTTGCTGATGTTTGCCTGCCATTCTCGCTGTGTCTGCAATAGCGTGCGTGAACGCGCTGATGACGTGTCATGTCTGCGCGAACAGGGTGCGCAGAGGTACGCAAATACATACGTTGACAGACAGGTAGAAAAGACAATTAAAACGCTCGGACCGAGCGTTTTGATTGGACGAACATTTCTTGGTCCTACACCTTCCACAGAATATATAAATACAGATAAATACATTTAGACCACTTAACTTAATGATTGCTATCAGGATGTGAAGAGACTTTCAACCAGAATAACAAAAAATGTTTCTGAAGACAATCACCTATGACACCTTTAATGAATGAATGATTAATTAACACTTGCAGAAAAAAAATCATTTGGTAGGAAAATGGTTATGGTAACTTGAAATGTTCTTATTTAGTCATTCTTATCTGCATTTAAGCAGTCAAAAAACTTCTAACACCATATTTTAACCAGATGTGATGCAATAACGCAGCAAGAAAATTATACGTAGGTACATATTTGTGCAACAACATTAATGTATATGTTCAGTAAAAAATAAAATAAGTGTAATAAATAAATATGCATATCTATGCATATGCATTTCTATATATGTGTCTCATATGTAATAATTATATAAAATCTGGATATATAAATGTAATCAGATTATATAGTTTTAAGTCTGAATATATAGATAGAAATCTTAATATATAAATGTAATTTGTGAATATATAGTCTAAATATATACATAGTTATAGAATATATAGAATATATAGAATCTAAATATATGGTTGTAAGTCTGAAAATATAGAAGTAAATCAGAATATACAGTTATACAAGTTATATACAATTATTTAAATGTAAATTGTGAATATATAGTTATAATTCTGACTATATAATTGTAAATCGGAATGTATATTTATAAATCTTGAGTATATAAAGTTATAATTCTAAATATCTAAGTGTAAATTGGAATATTCATAAATCCTGAATATGTAAATGCAAATCTGAATATATATATATATATATATATATATATATATAAAATCTAAATCCCAATATAATGTATGTTATTTAGTCAATTTCTGTGTTTTTTAGATGATTTCTAGCATGTCCTAATTGGATGTGACACAATAATCTGGGAAGAAAATTACACATAGATACATATTTATGCAACTTGTGTATCTAAAATGAGTTTTTGTCAGGTTTTTCCCCTTGAAACATCTGCATTAGGCTGACTTGCTAATAGCAAGCACTGGCATGTTTTAGTTTTACAGATCGCTGAATATCCGTGTGGCTCTGGTGGGGCTGGAGGTGTGGAGTGACGGAGACAAATGTTCCATCACACAGGATCCGTTCACATCACTCCACGAGTTCCTGGACTGGAGAAAAGTCAAGCTGCTCCCGCAGAGACCCCATGATAATGCTCAGCTCATCAGGTTTGACTGCTAAACGCGTTTACTGCTCAGGGCCGGCAGGTGGAAAACACAGCATGCGGTTTACCACGAAAATCAATGCACTTTTTCTTCCAGGAAGAATTGATGTACTATTTATTATTTTGAAACATTGAAAAATGCACGAGGTTTTATTCTCATATTTGTATTTAAAATGACTTGCTTCTATTGAAACTTTACCCAGCCTGCTGTAGATGAATGTGTGTCACATGACTTCCTGTTTTCCCTCCTCAGTGGCGTTTACTTCCAGGGCACCACCATCGGCATGGCTCCCATTATGAGCATGTGCACTGCGGAACAGTCAGGGGGCATCGTCATGGTGAGTGACATCTGTCAATCATTTCTGATGACAAGGGGATTTATTGATATTTTTGAGCATTTCAAATGTGGTCTTTTTTATATTCATTAATTTTTTTTGGTCTTTTTAACAATATGTCTACTGTTTTATTTGAACACATTTGATTCATTTGAAACCAAAGAAACTTCTTTTTGTGAAATGTTTTGGTTTTTTGCTTTGAAAGCACATTTGAGATATATTTATTTAAAAAACAAGTAATTGATTTGATATTTTTATATAATGCGAAGGAGTTATATAAA
This sequence comes from Tor tambroides, assembly GCA_021397915.2. Taxonomy (NCBI): domain Eukaryota; kingdom Metazoa; phylum Chordata; class Actinopteri; order Cypriniformes; family Cyprinidae; genus Tor; species Tor tambroides. The sequence continues at coordinate 61,350 of JAFVLL020038469.1, read as the reverse complement.
AATATAACATTACATTTATATATTTTAGATATTAAATAATGTTATATATTTTTATATATTATATATTAGATAATATTTTTTTTTAAGAATAATTAT